>APFE030527118.1:2305-21775 GCA_000404065.3 Pinus taeda
AAATAGAGGTGCCTTGAAAGTCATTTGGACACACTCACTTGGGATCTCTTCCTCTCTACTTGTCTTTGGGTTTTAGTAGGAGGAGAGATCCTAAGGGATAACGCTACCCTTATGGAGATCTACGCTGCCCTAATGAAGAAGCCCTAGACGCAAAAAGGAAGGGAGATCTAGCATGGTGAAGGAGCCCTAACAGTAGACCCTAACGCAGTCCTATTATGCCCTAATATATATGCTGTCCTGAAAGGGTTTTAGCAGCCCTTAGACGCAGCAAAAGGAATACCCTAACAGCAATAAGGGGCCTCCCATTCGCTGCCCTAACCTGCCCTCATACACTGTCCAAAGGAGCCCTTATACACTGCCCTAAAGAGATTTGGCCGCAGTCAAAGGAGAGCTCTAGCAGCGTTAAGGAGGGGATAATCCGCAGTCCAATAAAGGTTCCCTAGCCACAGCGTTTGAAGTGCAGATTTGGTGCAGATTCTCTGTGGAAGAAAGTTGCAGCTCTAAGCAGCTAGGAAGGTGCTTAAGGGAAGATTTATGGGCAGTGTAGGTATGTTTTCTTAGTCAGATCAGGCCGCAGCAAATCAGAGGTAAGTTGAAGTATTTATGTGTGGGTTATCTCTGTCACGGGACCACTGAATGGGCCGTTGCAACAGCTGCATGGGAGGACCTTTTTGTGAGGGCGGAAAGGCTAGTTGAGGCCCTCTCTCTAGGCCGCATATGCCCACGAGAAAGCGCAGTAGGAAAGAGGTTCTTCCTTATTGTTTGGGGCTGTTTTATGTCGCTGGTTGGTACAGGTTGGTTGTAGGATACATGGAGGAGGAGCCTCATACTCTACAGCAGATTTGGATGACTATCATTGGACAACAAATTCTTGATGTAGCAAATCCGAGATCTTTAGGGTTCCTTGAGGTGATTGGGACAGGTAGTACATGGCAGCAGGGTACAGCATGTCTGATTGGGACTGCTAGTACATGGTGCAGCAATAGGACAGCAATGAAGCTTGGTGAAGCATGGACAGCGGCAGCATGGTAAAGCATGGACAGCTGCAAGCACGGTGATGCATGGAGCAACAACGAAGGTTGATGGAGCAGGTAAATGAGATAGCAATACAGCACAGTGTTGAAAATATCGGTATCAGCAAAAATATCAACGAGGGTCCAGAAAACATCTTCTCGGCAATATCGGCGAAAATATCGGCAAATATCGACAAGCATAAAAAATAAAATTTTCAGATTTTTAAACATAGCTGATATTTTGCTGATATTTTCAAAATATCACGATATTTTGCCGATATTTGCCGATATTTTGAAAATATCGCGATATTTTCTCAGCGATATATCGTTTTGACGAAAATATCGCGATATTTTCGAATATCGCCGATATTATCAATAGTGTTAGCATGATGCCATACATGGACAGCAGTACATGAAATAATAGATGGGACAACTAGTACATGGTATAGCAAAGTGCAGTATGGTACATGGGACAGCAGTGGCAGCATAAGGTGCAACATGATGATGTGTACAGCATGGTCATGAGGTCCAACAATGTGGTGATGGGTGCAGCACAGTGAGGTGCAGCATGATGGCAAGATGCAGCACAATGAAAGGTGAAGGAGTCACCTTGGAGAATCAGTTGAAGCAGCATGTCTTCAACTGATCTCATGTAGAGATGATCTATTCTCTTATCTAGAAAGTCTAAGTGTTGACTTCTGTTACAAATGTACTATCTCTCTCTCTCTCTGCTGAACTATTGAAGAACATATAAGAAAAATTGATCAAGGGTTTCTCCACATAAGGGTTTGTCCCTGGCTAGCGCCACATCTTGTGTCCTCTTGTCTTGGCTTGTCTTCTACGATTTATGTTTATGTTTTATCTGCAGTTTACTTTAATGCTGATGTGATTGCTAATCTGGAAAAGATAATCAACTAACTATGAAAATTGAATTAAATTGCTCTTAGCATAGAACATATCTAAAATTTAACACGGTATCAGAGGTGAGGTGAAGACAATGCCCAAGCAAGAGCGAAAGAGCAAACACCGAAGAAAGTTGGGAAAGGACAAAAGGATCAATGGATTCCTCATCCCTCTTCAAATTCACCAAGAGTGAAATCGAAGCAGAGAACATTATCAAAATGGCACAGTGGAAAATTATGACGGCCTACCTAAAGATCACTTCCTTGGGAAGTTTGGATCTAAGGGTGGAAGGAAACGCAGATGCCATTATGCGAAGGAGTGTCTGAATGGCAGGGACACATCACTTGATGATGATAACAATTATTCCAGGGACATCTTCAATGATCAGAGGAATGACAGTGCAGGTCATCAAGGAAATGGCCGACTCTTCAGAGAAAGCAAGGAACCCCAGATATGAAGAATCAAATGTTGTTTTTAATAAGATAAAGAAGTGGTAACTTGTATTGGCCCTCTCCTTCGGATTCTTTGGGAATCTGGCTTATAGATTTTAGTGCTTCAAGGCACTCCATCGGATAGAAGGGTGCTCTCTCTCTAATTTGGTAGAGATGGAAACATTTGTGGGATTATACTTGGAGCCGATGCCACCTATCCCGGAAAGGGTGTTACCCCTCAATTGAATGAGAGTAACTCGATTCATTTACAGAATCTCTTTTATGTACCTGATTGCAAGAAGAACCTGGTGTCCATTTCGGCAATGGAAGTCAAAGGTTTCAGGGTGGAATTCATCGATGGAAAGTATGTGTTTGGAAATAAAATTTTCAAAGATGCTTTTATCTTTGAGTTCAGGGTTGGCAATTTGTATCAAGTTGCAGGATGGTCCATTGGGGACCATGTCAGTTGACAAATCTCATCTATAGCACCGGGGGTCTACCTATGGGGCTCTACCCGATGTGAGTTAGATGGTGACTCGAATCCCTAAATTCAAGAAAAACATTAAGGTACATGTCTAAGATGTACCGAAGGAAAATCTTACAAGGGGACCATTCCCCTCATGTAGCAAGTCCACAGGTTTGGAACAACCTGAGGGGTTTGAGATTCATGATCGAGAATCTCATGTGTGCAGGTGAAAGAAAGCCTTCTACGGCTTGAAGCAAAACACCCTAGGTTTGATATGAGAGGATAGCTGTCAGATGAAGTTGAGATTCACTAAGAGTGAAACCGATCCAAACCATTTTTTGAAGGTTCTGGATGATAGACCTCTCATATTGGCACCTTCTGAGGACAACCTATTTCTGAAAGGTGTAGACCCTCTCATTTACAAAAGTAAGAGGGAGCTGGATTCCGGATGTGGAATGATAAACTGCAAGCCCGTGACTACCTCAAGGATCTTAACTTTCAGAAGTTATATGGTAGTGATGCCGGACATGATTTTGGAAATGCCTCTGAGTTTCATAAACTCATTGGCATTGATGTTCTTGGTGAACTTCCATTAGGACATATGTTTTGCAGTTAGCATGGTGAGCTCATATATGGTTGAGCCACACTGGATTGGTTCCTAGAATCTTCTGAGATATCTTCGGGGCATAATCTCTCATGGATTGAGATACACTGCCGAAATATGAAGTTGCATGATTATTCGAATGTTGATTGGGCAGGCAGTGTGGAGGATCACTAGAGCACTTCTCAATGCTGGTTCTCTTTGGGTTCTACTTCGATATCATGGATGAGCAGGAAGCAGAAGTCGGTTGCTATACGCACCGCCAAGACTAAATGCATAGCTACGAGTATGATCTCATATGAAGCTGCCTAGTTGTGGAAGCTCTTCAATGAGCTATTTGTACACATGATGAATACCACCGTGATCCTCTATGACAACCAGGGGGGATTCGATTGTTGAGGAATCCCGTATTCGATGATTGTTCCAGCAGACAAACATCAAATACTACCTTATCTGGGATATGGTACGTCGATGAGCGAGGAGGCTCCATCACATTGAGACTGATGTACAGGTCGCAGACATTTTGTCAAAGCCCCGGGGAAAGGTCAAATCTGTGACTTTCCCGAACGACTTGGATTCGTTGAGAGACCTTCTTATAAGGGTCTTGCATGTTGCATGCCTTGAGCTCTGGGAGCTCTGGGGGGCTCGGGGTACTACACCCTAACCTGATGGTGTGTTGTGTACGGGGTGAATGGCTTAGCCTTCCCCTGTGATACCTCGAGGCGACTTTGGGACAAGATGATTAGTTCTCCTGTCGAGGCATCCCACCCATGGAGTCTGGGACTCATGGGAAGAAACTCTCATCTGATCAATGAGCAGGGAAATGGGGTTAAGGACCATAGTAGTACTATCGATGGACGCATCGTTGTAACTACCATGCTCCCTATGCTAGGATGACCTCCATTGATCTGGGATCAATGAAATTGATCTGGGATCAGTATGAGTGGTTTGAGACACTCTCTTGTGATATTGATCTGGGATAAATGAAACTGACTCCAGGTCAGTAAGAGTGGTATGACACACTCTCTTCATATGGAACTGACGTCAGGTCAGTAGAGAATGGCATGAGACATTCTCGATCAATTCTTCTTCTTCATGGCTCAGCAGAGCAGAACAGAACAGAGCAGTACAAGGTACTAATGGCAAAGATAGTACAGTCGGACATATGGATCAGAGGATAGAGTTCTCCCTAGTTGAGAGGGAGCGTTAAGATTGGCAACTAGGGCCAAAGTCCATGTGGGTCATGTTATTAATGGCAACTGATATTTTTCTTGGATCCCTCTCATTGAGAGGTGTAGGATTGATCTAAAGATCATCCGATTTCGATAAGTATTCATGGAGATATGAATTTATTTGTGTTACAGGACAATTCGTCAAGGTCGGCCAACAACCAAATAAACCCCACATGTGCTCAACGTTTTAGTATAAATAGAGACACACTCACTTGGGATATCTTCCTCTCTACTTGTCTTTGGGTTTTAGTAGGAAGAGAGATCCTAAGGGATAACGCTGCCCTAATGAAGAAGCCCTAGACACAAGAAGGCAGGGAGATCTAGCATGGTGAAGGAGGCCTAACAACAGACCCTAATGCAGTCCTATTATGCCCTAATAAATACGTTGTCTTGGAAGGTCTTTAGACAACCCTTAGACACAGCAAAAGGGATACCCTAATAGCAATAAGGAGCTTCCCATTCGCTGCCCTAACCTGCCCTCATACGCTGTCAAAAGGAGCCCTTATACCCTACCTTAAAGAGATTTGGCCGCAGTCAAAGGAGAGCTCTAGCAGCGTTAAGGAGGAGATAATCTGCAGTCCAATAAAGGTGCCCTAGCCACAATGTTTGAAGTGCAGATTCTCTGTGAAAGAAGGTTGCAGCTCTAAGCAACTAGGAAGGTGCTTAAGGGCAGATTTATGGGCAGTGTAAGTATGTTTTCTTAGTCAGATTAGGCTGCAGTAAATCAGAGGTAAGTTGAAGTATTTATGTGTGGGTTATCTCTGTCACAGGACCACTGAATAGGGTTGTTGCTACAGTTGAATGGGAGGACCTTTTTGTGAGGGCCGAAAGGCTAGTTGAGGCCCTCTTTCTAGGCCGCATATGCCCACGAGAAAGCACAGTAGGAAAGAGGTTCTTCCTTATTGTTTTGGGTTGTTTTATGTTGCTGATTGGTACAGGTTGGTTGTATGATATGTGGAGGAGCCTCATACTCTACAGCAGATTTGGATGACTATCATTGGACAACAAATCCTTGATGCAGCAGATCCAAGATCTGTAGGGTGCCTTGAGGTGAATGAGACAGCAATACAGCATGATGCAATTCATGGACAGCATTACATGAAACAATAGATGGGATAGCTAGTACATGGTATAGCAAAGTGCAGTATGGTACATGGGACAGCAGTGGCAGCATAAGGTGCAACATGATGACGTGTACAGCATGGTCATGAGGTCTAGCAACGTGGTGATGGGTGTAGCATGTGCAGCACGGTGAGGTGCAGCATGATGACGAGATGCAGCACAATGAAAGGTGAAGGAGTCACCTTGGAGAATCAGTTGAAGCAGCATGTCTTCAACTGATCTCATGTAGAGATGACCTATTCTCTTATCTAGAAAGTCTAAGTGTTGAATTCTGTTGTAAATGTATTATCCCTCTCTCTCTCTCTGCTGAACTATTGAAGAACATATAAGAAGAATTGATAAAGGGTTTCCCCACATTGGGGTTTGTCCCTAGCTAGCACCACATCTTGTTTCCTCGCCTTGGCTTGTCTTCTATGATTTATGTTTATGCTCTATCTGCAGTTTACTTTAATGGTGATGTGATTGCTAATCTGGAAAAGATATTGAGCTAACTGTGAAAATTGAATTAAATTGCTCTTAGCATAGAACATACCTAAAATTTAACAAGTAGCAAGACAGAAGGCAAAAGTTGTTGAAAAAAAGCACGAAAAGATGCAGTGGCCAAAAGTTGAAACAGTATATTCGAGACGATGGTTTTCCCAAGTTGCGAACACAAATAACACAAAATATGTTCCACCACATCTTCGTGAAGGAGAAAAAACTAACTTGGAAATGGAAAGAATGAAAGTGGGCAAGTGGAGACATTGTGGCGAAAAATGAGACACTAAACATAGAGATGTGCTAAAGGGAAAGAAACCAAGAACCTATATAAATGTCAAGCAACTAATGATTTGGAATTTTGGACAGAGAAAAATTAGAAGTAGGAGAAATCAAATATTTTCCGAAATTTTCTCCAGAACTAAATAACGTGAATATTCCGCAAGTGTCACTATCGGCTAAAGTATTACACAAATACTTTAGCGATCAAATTGGAAACGCAGTCTTAGGACGCTTTGGCATGTAAGAGATGATAAAGATCGGCAAGCAAGGGATCTGATTAACAAATGTAGAGTTTAAACGCAGAACTATGGGCAGTGGAGCCCTTGAGGGCCGACGTTATGCGATTGCGTGCTGGTACTCAAAATCTAAATGGCTCTCATCAAGAATTTTCAGTGCAAGTAATCGCCAGGAAAGCTGCAAACCTCTGGTCAGGATCAGCTATTCGACTATGATACTTGCCATCTGGAGACACATCAGCAACAGAGTTCAGGATATTTTCATGTGGAACTCGCACTTTGTCAAACCAAATTCATCCGTTATCGACTCCAGTTCACCAGATTAGTATTTTGATGCCATCACAGATCACTCTCGTCATCAATGACAGCGTTCTCCTCTGAAACAAATCTCAATGTACCACAGCGTTTAAACGTCGTCTCTTGAACACAGATCTCTAGATCACACAGTCTCCACACTTCGGATCTCAACCACAGATCTCACACACACACTGTAATTTCCTTGAGCAGTCCACGAATTTCTCAATGCACAGTCAAAGAAAGGCAAATAAAGATTCTTGGCTTGAACTTCACAATATCTTCACCACTTGGCCCTCTTTCAATGTGGCTAACTGCTCTGCGCTATCGCCTGTATGTCAACATAACGGATCCTCATTCCAGCACTGTAAAATGGCGACATGACCCTCGGCTTCCAATTCCCATTTCGCTTTACAAGTAGGCACTCTTACACACTAACCAATCTAAAGCAAACACTCTCACTCCCAAAGAGCAAACCATTAGCTCTGATACCACATAATACATATTAAAACAACTCAGACAAATATATAAAACCAGACACAAAATATATTGGCTGAAAAAGGCAGAAGCCTGATGCTTCCTCAGGTATTCACTCATTATTATTATTAAAAAAATTGAATATAATGTTACAAATAAATAGATGAGAGATAGTGTTCTCAAGATAGTGTGTGCTATCTTAGAAACTTTTGGTTGAGATAATTTCTCCTTTGGTTGAGATAATTTCTCACCAGACACACACCAATATAGGAGTTACCTAAACTAACTCCTATCTTAGAGGAACAACCCAAGAGTTAGGAACAAATTCCTAACTTGGAATATTTAATTAATTTATTTATTTTTGGATTTATTATTGTTTTGTGAGAGAGGCTAACAAAAGTTAAAAGGACACATCAAAAAGAGCAATGTAATGGTTATGATCGATATTAGAAGCACCTACAACTTTTTGGACTCGACTATGGCTAAAAGACTCAACACTTTTACGTTTCCCATGCCCAACATGAAGGTTATGGTAGCTAACGATAAGAAAATTGAATAGGTAGGGAAATGCCATCAAGTCAAATTATAGATTCAAGACTATAATTTAGAATCTTCGTTCTACAATGTACCTTTAGGAGGACTAGATGTGGCCCTAGGTATCAATGGATTCAAACCCTAGGTACTTACTCTACCAACCATCAAAAGCAATTTATAAAATTTAAATGGGAGGGGCAGAAATACAAGTTATATAGGTTCTAGTCCCCTGAGAGTCAAACTATATCATCATCCCAGATGATGAAAATGATTCGGAAGGGAGCACCAACTTATTTAGTAGAGTGTCATCAATTAGAAATGTTAACTTCAAATCTGGTCAACGAAGAAGCACTGGAATTCCAGGAGCTAATTCAAAAGCATGAAAAAGTATTCCAAGATCTTCCAATGAAGTTGCCTCCTAAAAGAGAAATCGAGCATATAATCGAAGTCAAATCAGGATCAAATCCCATCAACATCAAGCCGTATCGATATCCACATCATCAAAACACTGAAATTGAAAGATTAGTCTAGGATCTTTTTAAATATGGCATTATCACAAAACGTAGAAGTTTGTATGCTGCTCTAGTTGTATTAAGTTTGAAAGAAAGATGGATCATTCATATTATGCGTCGATTATCGAGAACTAAACAAAATAACAATTAAAAACAAGTTTCCAATTCCTTTTATCGATGAAATGTTGGATGAACTACATGGAGCTAAATACTTATCAAAATTGGACTTAAGGTCAGGGTATTACCAAATCATAATAAGGTTGGAAGACATAGCGAAAACTAAATTCTGATCATTCCAAGCTACTATGAAAGTTATTATGTCCATATCTAAGGAAGTTTGTGTTAGTGTTCTTTGATGACATCCTAATTTATAGTAAAACATGGACGGAGCACCTACAACATTTGGAGCAAGTTCTTACTGTATTAGAAAAGCATCAATTCCATGCCAAGAAGTCCAAATGCACTTTTGGGAAAGAAGAAGTAGAGTATCTCACACATATAATATCCAAGGAAGGAGTGAAAGTAGATTCTAATAAGATCAAGGCCATAAGGGAATGATCCAAACCAATTAATATCTCCAAGCTAAGAGGATTATTAGGATTGACCAGTTATTATCGAAGATTTACTAAAAACTATGCCCATATAACCGCACCCCTAACGAACCTTCTAAAGAAGAACTCATTTCGATGGAACGATGAAGAAGAAGAGTGTTTTGAAGACTTGAAGGAAGTTATGTCAAATGCCCCTATATTGGCAACTCCAGACTTCTCAAAACCATTTGTAATTGAGTGTGATGCTTCAAGTTTTGGCATAGGGACAGTACTAATGCTTGATGGTCACCCAATCGCATTTGAAAGCAGGAAGCTCAACCATCGACGGCTCAGACCACGGTGTCAGTCAAGTGTCATCGCCATTTAAGAGATGTTGTACTCCATCTGCATTCCATTAAGCCACTTCCATTGCCACTACAAAACCTCTGAGCCACCATAATTCATACAACAAAATTGTATTCATAATCTTTCAAATCATTTTTGGAAAAAGAAAATTGTGGTGCAGAAATGCCATACAATTCGGACAAGTATCCAACCATCGAGCTTCCACACAATGACTAGTAAATTGTTTTGTGAGATGTGATTTTTGGTTGCCCATCTGTATTGCTAATTATTAGTCCATCAACATCAATGATTGCCAAGTCAACAACATCACAGATCAAAAGATTATTTGCATGCCTGTTTTCATTAAGTTGAAACGTTGTGCCCATTCAACGGATTCGTATCAAAAGAAGGGTTGCCATAGATCATTGACATCATCATTCAATCTAGAATAATATGATTGAGTGTGCAACTATTATTTTCAAGAGATTCATTTCCAACCATTGCATGATGCATCCCTCCAACAAAAAGAAAAAAAAAACCCTTGTCCCAACGATCGATTATACATTGTTATATAGAATAACCATTATATAATTATTAAATTATATACTTTACAATTATTTTATATAGTTATAATTATAATGTTTTATAATTATTAAGTTATATAATTTATAATTATATAATTAAAAAAAATATTAAAAGAATTTATAAAGGTGTTCAATTCCAAATAAAAAGGAATCTTTCATCAAAGGTAACCGAAAAAGGTAAATGGAGTCTAATTCGAAAGAAAAAGAAGGAAAGTTCTCCTATAAAGGTATTCCAATTGTAAATTTTAAATTATTTACGTTGAAAGGGTGTATCCAAAGGAAAGAGATTAACATTGCCATTAATCCAAACATTGAAGATAATTACATTAATATTAATTTGGCAAATCAACTATTAATTATAGAGTCAAATATAGGCGAACGAGAAGGATTTTTTGGCAGAAAAGTATACAAAATTAATGATTTACAAGTGACGATTGATCATTGAGTTCATATCTCAATTTTGTGTCGTAACTATGCTTGACAAAGAGGTTGACATAATTTTGGGTCGACCTTGGTTCAAGGAATTAGGTACATTCATTCTAAACACAGAAAACAAATTCTTGATGTTCCCTTACAAGAAGAAGATGGTCACGTTCCAAGACATGACAACAAAATCAAAACTGATAATGCCTTAAGCAAAAGATCTTAAGGATATTTCGAAACTAATGTTTCAAGAGAATCCAAAAATAGTATCAAAGAAGAATAAAGAGCCTGAAGAAGTCATATCCAACAAAAATTAGCAAAATTCATGTTTGAAGGAGCATAATCAAAAGCTACTTACACAAGCAAAAAAATGTAAAGCTAAGAAACACCAATTCGAACAAGAAAAGGAAATTTTTGAAAAGAAATTCAATAAAAGTTTATTAGGAAAAGATGAGGAAACCTTGCGTTTAAAGAACCTTAATAAAAATTTATTAGAACAAATCAGAGATCTAAAAGATGAAAAACTCAAAAGTCAAAACATTGAAAAGAAGGTTGATGAATCAAAAATCAAAGAACTTTTATGTCTGAGAAACCATAATCAAAGTCTACTCACTCAAATTAAGAAACTCAAGGATAATAAGGAAGCATTAAAAGACAAGTTAAAACAATTCACTCAAGAAGAAGTGTCGAAATCTCTAGTCGTAATAGTCCAAGTTGAAAATAAGGAAACGAATACTGATTCAGTGAATATCATAACTCAAGAAGAATGCAAACTAGTTGAAGAAAAGATGCACTTAGATGTTGTAGTTCAGATGATAGACGCCCCAGGTGAAGGTTCTGTAACCAACTCAACAGCATCGTCACCTGAAGTAAATAAAAATATTTCCACACTTAATAAGGGAAAATCAAATCAAAAAAGTTCCCTATCGGCATCTGAATCATCAGAGTAGACAACTCAACCATGCTACGTATCAAGATCATTCAGAACCGAAACAACAAACTGATGTTGCAGAGAAGAGTGATGTAACCTCAATCCAGTCCTATGATGACAAGTCGTTACAAAATTCCAGTAATCAGAATATTCCACAGAAGATTAATCTAGGATGGTCTGATCCTTTCTCAGTGCGACATTTTTGTTTGTCACTTAGAGGGTCATATCAAAATGTATCAACTAAGATGACAGTTCCAAGACAAAAAGACATTCGAAACCAAAAAAGAGATCAAGCCTTTTTCATCGACAAGCTTTGAGGACAAAGCTTTTTGAAAAGGAAGGCAATGTTATGAATAAATATATAGGAAATAATGTAAATGATAATAATCATAAATAATGATTAGTTAATTAGTAATTAGGTTGAAGAGTTATGTCTAAATGAAACATGACTCTCCATGAAGAGACACTTGCTTGGTATATAAGCAAGTCTCTCATTCTCATTGTATCATCATTCTTATTCACGCATTTAATATATAATATTTGTATCCTCATGGATATCTTTATATTCCAAGTCTTTTGGAGTAATTAATCTGCAGAAGGAACTTTGTTCACTTCACACGCATTAGCCAAATGGAGACAATATCTCTTGGGAAGTAAGTTTTTAATACAAACATATCATAATAATCTTCAACATCTCCTCCAATAGGAAACGATATCCACAGAACAATAAAAATGGATTGAAAAAATCGCTACTTTCAACAAGGATATATTACATATGAAAGGGAATGATAACGTATTAGTTGATGCTTTGTCTAGGAAAGACGAAGAACCATCATTACTTGTAGCTTCAGTTGTTGTTCTAGAATGGGTTAATGAGATTTGAAGTGAATATGCAAAAGATCCAGAAACAAGTGCTATAATCAATAACCTTCCTCAAAATTCAAAATTTGAATGGAAAAACGATATTCTATGGTACAAGGGAAGAATTTATCTGAGTTCAAATTCCAAATTTAAAGGTAAGATTCTCAAAGAGTCGCATGATTCACTGTCAGCCGGACATGTAGGATTCTTTAAAACCTACTATAATGCACATCAATCATTCTTCTGGAAAGGTATCAATAACGTTATTCCAAAATATGTAGTAGAATGTGATCAATGTCAGCAAAATAAAAGTGACAACATTATGACCCCAGGGTTGCTCCACCCCTTAAGTATATGGGTATCAATAATGATATTCAAAAATATGGGCATTAAGAATGTTTATGGGTATCAATAATGATATTCAAAAATATGTAGTAGAATGTGCTCAATGTCAGCGAAATAAAAGTGAGAACATTATGACCCAGGGTTGCTCCACCCCTTAAGTATCCCAAACCAAAAATGGGAAGAAATATCAATGGATTTTATTGAAAGATTACCCATGCCAGACGGGAAAGATAAAATTATCGTAATAATAGACAAACTCACAAAGTATGCACACTTCGTAGGAATGAAGAAATTAGATTCAACAAAAGAGATCGTCGAGATATTTTGCAAAAATATCTACAAATTACATGGATTTCCTAAATTCATTATTAGTGATAGAGATTCCAAGTTTAAGGGGAATTTTTGGAAGGAGCTTTTCAAACATATTGGAACATACCTCAACATGAGTTATGTTGGCATTATTGTCATTGATGGCAAAGGAGTAGCACAAGGGCAACAAAGACCAAGAAGCAGCAGCAAATCAAATTAGGCAAAAGAGTAGCAAAGGCCAAGGAACAACAGGAGCAACAAAGGCAAAAGATCAGTAGCAAGGAATTGTAAAGGAGCAACAAGAAGCAACAATGCAAGGAGCAGCAAGAAGCAGCAAGGGACAAAGGAGCAACAAATACCTTGATGGCATGTTGATGGCTTGATCCTTGAAAATGTTGCAAGGATTGTTTTATGAAGAATTTGTGATGTGAAAATGTTTATTAAGATTAATTGTTGTGATGCAAAAGGCAAGACTCCAAGGCAAAGGCAAAGATGTTGTGAAGATTGTTGTGATTCATTAATGATAAATATTGGTATTTTATGTTGCCATTGATTACATGTGGATGAAATTAATATTGGATGGTTTTTTTTTGTTCTAATATTCAAGATATGAAGGGTTTGGAAACAAATGAGTGGAAGGCAAAGAGTCAAGCCTATACACTTCATATTCCTATGTGGGATACAAACAGCCAGCAAAATATCTTTATAAAAGAAGTGATTTTGGAAGGCAAAAAAAAATTAGAGAATGGGAGAATGTGAGAGAGCTGATTGAGCTATTATGCATTAGTTACCTGGTACATTTGAAGCATATGTGATGCAAATTTGAAGGGAAGAACAGGCAGAAAGAAAGAGGTAGACATGCAGAAATTTATGACCAGGGAAACCAACACATTGTTGTTTCTTGTTTGCATCAGGGGATGGTAGTCTCCTTTCAAGTTAAGACTTGATAAATATCTAGTTGGAGTTGGTTGAGGTAGGAGCCTATTGTGGGTTGTAGCCTACAAAAAATATATGGGAGTTGGAGCTCCCTTGCATGTTGCAACTTGCAGAAAATTGAGGTAGCAGCCTCTTATAGGTTGGGGCCTACAGAAAATCAGATGTAATAAGGAGTAGGAGCTTACCTTTACATCACAATAATAATAAAATCGTGGTTTTCTCCCTTTATGGGTTTCCACATATATCTGGTGTCAATATGTGTTATTATTATGTGTTCATGTGATGATTTGGTTTGCTTATTACTTGTTGTTCACATATTCAATATGCTGGTCATTATTTGTTAAGCTTTTCATGTAATGTTTTAATTAATGAGTACTAAGAAAAAAAAATTAATGTCCATGAGTATACTAAATTGATTCACCCTCCCCCCCTCAATTTAGTCAAGTTTTCATCAATTGGTACCAGAGAAAGTTCCATTGGTATAAGCTTAACAGATTGAAGGTAGATCTGGTTAAGTCATGGACCATCAAAGTGTGCTTGTGCTTAGTACATCAAACTTTCATGAATGGAAAGATAAGGTTAAAACCGAACTGATAGCTTATGGACCTGGTGTATGGAAGCTTGTATGCGAAGGTTATTGTAAAGACTCTCCCTCTGTGCAAGAAAAACAATGGAATGCTAAGGCAAAATGTGTTATATATAACAATCTTTATAATAAGTATCTTGATACAATAATAGACCTAAATGTTGCCAAAGAAATTTGGGAAAGATTGGAGATCATGCATGATGGAGAGATTAGCAGCAATAGTGCAGAAAATGAAAAGGGAAAAGAGGAAGAAGAAAAGTCCCCGTCAAAAGGGAAGTGTTCAGATAAATGAAACCTCTACCTAGGTGAATATGCTTGACTCTAATGAAGAAAAAACAGATGAAAATCAAGCTAGGCTTGACTTACCATTGGCTAGTATAGAAAGATTGAAGAATGAAAACAAATATTTGAAGAAACTAGTGTAGATATGTGATGAGAAAGAGCATGAGTACAAGGAGGAAATTGTCAACCTGAAGACACAACTTGAAGAAGCAAGGAGGGTAGAAGAGGCGATGAGCAATATTTTCAAGGAAAGAGACCTATATAAAAGATTAGAAGCTGAGATTGGTCCAGCTAGAAGTAAGTTAGAAGAAAAGAATAGGTTGTGTAAGCAGCTAGAAGAGGACCTTGCCTCCATGAAAAACACAACAAAGGCAACCATGAAAGGTGATAATGAAGCAACTCTAAAAGGACCTACAGAAGAAGATTCTAACAACAACATGCTTTGTAAAGAAAACAAAAACAAGCAGCAATATCAAAAGCCAATGAATGAGATGAAGAAAGGGTTCACTACAAGAAGATCATTCTCTCTTGAAAAGGAGTTGAACAGATCTCAAAGGAGATTCTTTGCTCCTGGGAAAAACATCACATGTCATTCCTGCCATAAACATGGACATGTGGTAGAAGGTGTAAGAACAAGAAGATCAAGACTATTCAGCAAAACATGCAATAAGCAAGAAGGTACCATCTAGCAAGAAAGCAAAGGAGAACATCAACAACCAGGTACATAAAGTATTTCTATGGTTATTGTCATATGTGTCATGAATTTGGACATAAAGCGTTTGAATGCAAAGTGTATATGAAGAAAATCATGAACGCAAAAAGAAACACACCATTTCCTACATTTCTTGGCAACACAAAATGTATGTGTGTGATAACCTTGGCCACAAGGCCAAAGACTACAAGCTACCATATACCCTAAAGAATCCTAACAAATGATGGAGGCAAATCAAACTAGATCAAACTCTAAATCAAAAAGAAATGCAGGAAGTAAAAAACAACCTACCAAATTATGGAAAAGGGAGAAAAATGAACATCCTATGCTTTCAATAACATAATGAATCCGTCATGATCTGAGGGGGAGCTGCTCATGAAAGGAATGAAGGATATTGGTTATAACAAGTTAAAGAAGCAGCATCTTAGGGCGAGAGTAACCCCTTGAACATCTTGAAAGAATTGTTAAAGAAATACATAATCAAAGAAGAATTAACACTAGTTGCATAGTATATTCAATAAGAAAGTTAGAATGAAGAAAGGGGCACATATTGATTTATCAATCTATAACAAGGAAAATATTGGTAGATAGCAACTGATATGGCATGTTGTATGGGTTCCTTGTGATAGTGCCAATGATTTTCTTTGGTCTCTTTAAAAAAGTACATTCTTGTATGATCGCAGCCGAACCTAACCATAGTGACCTTGTACTGTTAAGTCATGGTATGTTCTATGCTTATAACAGTTTACTTCTTTTTTTCTTATTATATTCCACAGATTAACAATCACATGTACATAAATTAAAGTGCAGATAGAACATTAAACGATCGACAGAAAACAAGCCAAGACAAGAGACACAAGATGTGGCAGCTAGCCAGGGACAAACCCCACAATGTGTGGGGAAACCCTTTGATCAAATCTTCTTTTATCTTCAATAATTCAGCAGAGAGAAATATTACAATAAATCTTATTCATATCAGCAATAGCAAACCCTAGATCAGTAGCATCAGCATTAGTGGCTTCATCATCAAACTAGGGCAAATGATATCTCACAAACCGACCATCGGATCGGCTTGATTCCACCACCAAAAGTTGTGGCTTCCAGAGGAGGTTCAGATGAATCTACAGCATAGTTCAAATGAGGAGATCTTCTAGTCCACACGGGTCAAACTTTACTTCTGCAGTTGCAACTTCAGTTTCAGCAGCTTCCGGCTTCAAACTAGGGCAGTCGATATCTTGCAAACCGTCCGTCGGATTGACTTGATTCCACCACCAAAAGTTGTGGCTTTTAGAGGAGGTTCAGATGAACCTACAATGCAATTCAGATGAGGAGTTCTTCTAGTCCACGCAGGTCAATCTTTACTTCTGCAGTCGCAGCTTCAATTTCGACAGCTTCCGGCTTCAAACTAGGGCAGTTGATATCTTGCAAACTGTCCGTCGAATTGACCCGATTCCACCACCAAAAATTGCAGCTTTCAAAGGAGGTTCAGATGAACCTACAATGCAATTCAAATGAGGAGATCTCCTAGTCCACGCAAGTCAATCTTTACTTCTGCAGTTGCAGCTTCAGGTTCAACAGCTTTCGGCTTCACATGTGTGAGAGAGACCCTTTTCTGCATAGTAGAGAGGAGACTCTTTTCTGCGCAGTAGAGAGAGAAATGTGATGAGATGAGTGAGTCCAAGTGAGGAAAAGTCCTCCTATATTTATACACAACGTTGGTGTTTGAATAGATGTGATTGTTGGGCTTCTGAGCCTACGTGAGTTGTAGGTCGGCTTGATAATAATTCCATAATCAAAATAAATTCATCTCCCTGAATACTTATCGGAATCAGATGATCTTTATATCAATCCTACACCTCTCGACGAGAGGAATCTGATAAAAATATTATCAGCCATGAATAAGATGACCCACATGAAGTTTTTCCCTGGTTGCCAATTTTAACACTCCCTCTCAACTAGGGAGAACTTCATCTGCAATCTGTCTATCGGTCGTTACTATTCATCCATCAAATGCACTGCCCTTGTATAGCCTAACCCTTACCCTGCTCTGCTCTATTTTTCTTGTTCTGCTTTGTGTTGTTCTGCCCTGTACTAATCTGTATTGTTCTGCTATGCTCTTGCATTATTCTATTCTGCTTTGCTTTTGTCTGAATTATGAAGAAGAAGAATTGATCGAGGATGTATCATACTAACTCAAAAGTCAGTCTCAGAGTATGTACCACTGGTCCCAGACCAGTCTCAACCAACCCAAAGTCAGCGTCATAGTGAGCACAACTCCACTGGTCCTAGACCAGTATCATCCTCCACTGACTCAAAGTTAGTCTCAGAGTGCGTACCACCGGTCCCAGACCAGTCTCAACCAACCTGAAGTCAGCTTCATAGTAAGTACCACTCCTACCACTAGTCCCAGACCAGTATCGCAGTCTCAGAGAGTGTACCACTAGTCCCAGACTAGTCTCAACCGACCCGAAGTCAACGTCATAGTATGTACCACTCTCACTGGTCCTAGACCAGTACTGCACTGACACAAAGTCAGTCTTGGAGTATGTACCACTGGTCCCAGACCAGTTTCAACTGACCCGAAGTCAGTGTCATAGTAAGGTACAACTCCTACCACTAGTCCCAGACCAGTATCCTTGATCCCAGATCAATGGAGGTCATCCTAGCGTAGGGAGTACGGTAGATACTGTTAGTGTCAGTCTTTTCAGCGTTCCTCCGGTGATCAAATATGCTCTTACAAAGTGATTTTGAAGTGTCAAGGTCAAATTTTGTCATTTCAAAGAGTTTTCAAGCAAAATTTGGTCACTAGGCATTAGGTCTAGGGTTTGCTTTCACTCCTTCTAAAGTTGTCCAAATGGCGGTCTATGTCATCATTTAGCTGAGTCTATCATCATTCATAGGTTTGTCATTATAATGTCAGTGTCTAATGAGTCATTTTACGTCTTGTTCATGCTTTAGTTGTGCCTTGGCAAGTTCATTTCCCTCTCCTAGGGTTTTGAAGCCATTTTCTCTCGAATGGTCAAATCAATGGAAAAACTTGTTCATACACCTTCCCCTATCCTTAATGTACCTTATCATACACTTCCCATCCCTCTGATCCCCCAAAATCCTCATTTTTGCACAAACCCTAGTTTCTAGCTACAACCTGGCAATTTTCTAGGTTTGGCCTGTGATTTGCTCTTTTGGACCCCTTCCCCTCACTCAATCTCTGAAATTCCACTTTCCCCTGCTTCCTAACATCCCTCCCCACTCCCAAAAATTTCCCCAAGAATTTAGAAGCCACCTATCCCCTTCATTTCGCTTCATTTCGACCAATTTCCTTGTTTCACACATCGGGGCAAGTTTCACTCAAATGATGTTTCAGAGCAGTTAGAGATGAAGTTTGGAAAACTGAGAGAGGTTTTTGTCCACAATATGCCAAAGAAGAAAAACCTCTTTCACTTTTTACACAGGTGCCATGGTTTGAGAGAAATGTCAAAAATATCGGCGAGAACGAAGGTGCTCCAAGGACGGTTGGCCAAAACACAAAAACGAAAGAAAACGCCCGATCCACTCCAAATTTTGGCCAAAGCCTCTTTGGCTGAGCATGGTACTTGATTGGGGACTCCCAGCCCAAATTTCAAGAAATTTGGAGAAAATTTTGTCATTTGTGAATTTTTTGTGCCATTTACAGGTTTTTCCCGTGTCATGTCCGCGTCCCGAGCGCGGATCTTTTGAAGGACTGCTCGGAATTTTGAAAACTTGGCATTTTTGGAAAGGGCATGCAAAGAGAAAAATTACCAATACTTGGGAGAAGCCTGATTTTGAGATTTGAGCCTCCAAAAGCTCAAAATACATCAAAAAAATGACTTTCTGCCCACTTTTTGAGTTGCAGAAAGTGACCTTGGGAGAAATCGTTTTTGAGGGGGCAAAACAACTCCAAATTCAGAAATTCCACTTGGGATGGAAAGTAGACAGACCAAGCTTTCCAATGAGCCATCTTGCACCTGATTTGGACCAGTGGAACCCACTCAAGAGTTGCTGCAAAGGTGCGCGGACATGAGAGC
>APFE030527118.1:22199-73834 GCA_000404065.3 Pinus taeda
TTCTTGTGGATTGTAGTGTTGATGGTGTGTTCTCTACATGTTCTTGTAAGTTTGTTTATGTATTCTACATCTCTTTTTTGCTTCTATTTGGACAGATGAAGTGGTAAAGTTTGAATACATGCTTTGACATGCTCAGCTTTTTAGTTTGTTCAAAATTTATGTTTTCTGCTATCTAGAGAGGATTCAAATGGTTGTTTGCCCTCTTTAGCTCCTTCTCTATCATCCCAGATCATCCATCTCAGATTAAGGCATCAGCGCTCAATCCTACCTTGCCCCAAAGATCCCCCTGCAAAAACTGTGCTCAATCCCCGCACCCTGAATTGCATTCCCTCCAATTGCCACCAAAAAACCAAAAATCTTAAATCAACCCCCCTTATCAATTTACTAGCCTAAAATCTTTATTCTTAATTGGTCAGCTTATCATATTGAAAGATCTACCGAATCTGACCCGAGAGAGCCTTCTCATACCTCGTAGGGCTAGCTACGAGGTGAAATAGTTTGATGTAGCCGTGAGAGTTTGTCTATCTCAGCCTAGGTGAATTCCAAGCGCTAACAGATAGAACGATGCATCCATTGGTACTACTATGGTCCCTAACTTCATTTCCCTGCTCATTGATCATATGAGAGGTACTTCCCATGAGTCCCAGACTGCATGGGTAGGATGCCTCGACAGGAGAACTAATCAATCCTGTCCTCACAGTAGAACACATCAATCCTGCTACAATCGCCATGGAGAACACATCAATCTACGCGGCCATGGAGAACACATCAATCCAGGCCTCGCAAGAGAACACATCAATTCTGCTACAGTCGCCATGGAGAACACATCAATTTAGGCCTCATAGGAGAACACATCAATCCTGCTACAGTCGCCATGGAGAACACATCAATCCAGGCCTCAAAAGAGAACACATCAATCCTGCTACAGTCGCCATGGAGAACACATCAATCCAGGCCTCACAAGAGAACACATCAATCCTGCTACAGTGGCCATGGAGAACACATCAATCCTGCTACAGTTGCCATGGAAAACACATCAATCCAGGCCTCACAGGAGAACACATCAATCCTGCTACAGTCGCCATGGAGAACACATCAATCCAGGCCTCACAGGATAACTAATCATCCTACTGCACAGGAGAGCGAATCATCTTGTTCCACAAGAGAGCGAATCATCTTGTCCCACAAGAGAGCGAATCATCTTGTTCCAGTGCACACCACCAGGGAAGGGTGAGTCACCCTGTGGTCGTATGTTGCTCCAGTAAGAACCGCAAGCCCTCAGAGCTCCCAAAGCTCAATGTATGCAACATGCAGGACCCTTGTACAAGGGTTTCTTGACGACTCCATTTCGTTTGGGAAAATCACAGATTAGATCTTTCCTCGGGGCTTTGACAAGGTGTATCGACCTATACATCATCTTAACACGATGGAGCCTCCTTGCTCATTGACTTACCATATCCCAGATGATGTCTATCTGCTGGAGCAATCGACAAATACAGGATTCCTCAATAATCGAATCCCACCTCTGGTTGTTACAGAGAATCATAGTGGTATCCAATGTAAATCCAAACAGCTTACTGAAGAGCTTTCGCAACCAGACTGCCTCACACGAGGTCATGCTAGTAGCAATATATTTTGCTTTGGCGGTGCTCAAAGCCACCGACTTCTGCTTCCTGCTCATCCAGGATATCGAAGCAGATCCCAAGGTGAAACAACACCGGGAAGTGCTCTTACGGTCCACCACACTGCCTGCCCAATCAGCATCAGTATATCCAAGTAGTCTCACATCTCCTGGTAATGTATCTTAACCCATCAGTAATTGTGCCATGAAGATATCTCATAAGATTCTTGGCATCAATCCAGTGAGGCTCAACCAAATATGAGCTCACAATGCTAACTGCAAAACATATGTTCAGACAGAGGTTCACCAAGAACATCAATGTGAATGAGTTTATGAAACTCAGAGGCATTTCCCAAATCTGGTCCAACATCACTATCATATAACTTCTAAAAGTTAAGATCCTCGAGGTAGTCACAGGCTTGCAATCCATCATATCGAATCTTTCCAATATCTTTACCACATATTTTCCTTGAGATAGGAAAATTTCCCTTGGCTTCTGCCAAACTTCAAGTCCTAGGAAATAGTGCATCATTCCTAGGTCCTTCATTTCAAATTCAGAAGCCAACTCCCTCTTACATTTGTGAATGAGAGGGTCTGCACTTGTTAGAAAGAGGTCAACCACATACAGCACCAGTATGAGAGGTTTATCATCTTCAACCTTAGAGTAAAGGTTAGGATTCGCTTCACTCCTAGTGAATCCCAGCTTCATCAAGTAGCTATCGATCCTCTCATACTATGCTCAAGGTGCTTGCTTCAGCCCATAGAGGGCTTTCTTCAACCTGCATACATGAGATTTTCGATCATAAATCTCAAATTCTTCAAGTTGCTCCACGTAGACATCTTCTTTAATCGAACCATGCAAGAATGCGGTCTTGACATCCATCTGATGTAGGTTCCATCCTTGTGAAGCCGCAAGGGCTATGATCGAGCGGATGGTGGTATATCTGGCAACAGGTGCAAATATCTCGTCATACTCTTTTTCTTTCAATTCCCTGGTGTCAGCTTCTTGAGAGCTCCTCGTTGTAGGAAAATTGTTCACCTGGATGAGAGCCATATCTTCGTCAAAGGTGACATCATGACTAATCATGACTTCCCTTTGATCGGCTACATAGATTCTATAGCCTTTCACTATAGCCCATGAAGATTCCTTTCGGCGAACATTTCTTCAGGAGTCTTGGAACCCAATGCTTAATGAAGGCATCGTTTTCGTACATATACGGCAATGTTTGCAGCTTCGTCCCATAGAAACTTCGAAAGTCTTTGATCATGGAGCATGGCACGGACAGCTTTCACAATCATACGGTTCTTCCTTTCCGCCACACCATTCTGTTCAGGAATATATGGTGTAGTAGTCTCCCTCTTAATGCCAGCCTCTTTAGAAAAGTCATGAAACTCATTAGATTCATATTCAGTCCCATTATCAGTCCTTAAGATCTTGATCTTCTTTTCGGTTTGATTCTCGATCAAGGCTTTGAAGTGTCGAAAGCAAGAGAACACTTCATCCTTCTTTTTCAAGAAGTATATCCAAGTCTTTCGAGAATAGTCATCTGTAAAAGTAAGGTAATAAGAATATCCTCCCAAGGAGTTCACAGGCATTATACCAGATATGTCTGAGTGAACCAACTGTAATATATCGGAGGACTTGCTTTGGCTTGAGGGTAATGTCCCCTTTTGAGCTTTCCTTCGGCACATCCCAGACATACACCTTCTTTCTGTACTCGGATTTCGGGAATCCCTGTCACTTTATAATGAAGGTGGACAAACCTCCGATGCCAAAGTTCGGACTGAAGAGATTTGTCACAAGACATGACACCTAGCGGACTTCCACCGACCTGATATAATGAATCCACCGTAGATTTCCTCAGAGGTGTTCAGCTCAGAAACATAGGCCACCAAGCGCTTGTCGATAGAGTCCCAAATGATCTTCTTTGTTTTGACTTCACCGGTTTTCCATTTGTTCCTGGTAGCAGTGGGTGCGTCTGATGGAGGCTCAACAATATGCCTCTCACATGGTCCAACACTCCTTGATCTTCTAAGGTTAGATCGAGAGACATCTTCCATCTATGATAGTCAGACTTCTCACAGAGCTTGTCTTCGGCAGGGAAGAGTGTTGAAGACCCCATAGTCCTTTTAGGATAGCCTTGCCAATCTTCTCTTTGGTGACTGCTCTTGCTCTTGCTCTTGCTCGGGCTCTGTATTCACCTCAGCTCTGATACCATGTTAAGTTATGGTATGTTCTATGCTTAGAGCAGTTTACTTCTTTTTATTATTATTATCCACATATTAGCAATCACTTGTACAGTAAATAAAGTGCAAATAGAACATTAAACGATCGACAGAAAACAAGCCAAGACAAGAGACACAAGATGTGGCGGCTAGCCAAGGACAAACCCCAATATGGGGAAACCCTTTGATCAAATCTTCCTTTATCTTCAATAATTCAGCAAAGAGAAATAGTACATAAATCTGATTTACATCAGCAGCAGCAAACCCTAGATCAACCAAACTAGGGCAGACAATATCTTACAAACCGACTGTATGATCAGCTTGATTCCTTCACCAAAAAATGCGGCCTTCAGAGGGGATCCAAATTCACCTACAACGCAATTCTGAGACGCAGACTAATGGTCAACATTGGTCAAACTTTGGTTCTGCAGTTGCAGCCCTAAATTCTGCTCCTTCCTTCAACACGTGTGAGCGAAGAGTCTCTTTCTGCGCAGTAGGAGAAGAGCCTCTTTCCTGCGTAGGAGAGAGAGAGAGAGATGTGATGAGTTGAGTGAGTCCAAATGAGGAAAAGACCACCTGTATTTATACACAACTGTTGATGATTGAATAGATGCAACTATTGGGCTTCTGAGCCTACATGAGTTGTAAATCGGCTTGATAATTATTCCATAATCAAAATAAATTCATATCTTCATAAATACTTATCGGAATCAGATGATCTTTAGATCAATCCTACATCTCTCAACGAGAGGAATCTAATAAAAATATTATCGGCCATGAATAAGATGACCCACATGGAGTTTGGCCCTAGTTGCCAATTTTAACAAGCCTACATCTTAAGTTCATTATCTTTTTTGTAATCTTCTCGTTTCATGTTTTGGTAATTGTTTGATGAAGAGAACATAATTAAATAAATAAGAAGCCCACATATATTCACAAGTAATTATCAAGTAAAAGAAATCAACATAATTTGCTAGCCTATTGGTTTCTCAACAAGTAGTTAGCATGATGGAGAAAACTTATTCTAGCTTGTGCCCTAGAAACATCAACACTTTCAACATTAGATCCTACAAAATTAAAGTTGCATTTCAGGGTGTAGATCCTTATTTCACTCCAACATGCATTTTATTTCAGAAAAATGAAGTTGTATCTAAAACTGCATACTGCTTAAGCATGTTATAAGAAATACCCTATGTCCATTGAAAGAACGCAAAGAGAAATCACTTTGTTGGTTTAACAGTTCCGTAACAACAGTTTATGTTTTTGATATGAAATAAAATAGAAGTACATACTTTTCAACTGCTACAGGAATAAATTGTGATACTTCCTCCTTCTCCAACCCTAACATATCCTGTAACATCAAAGATCAACTCAAAAGATAAACTAGATTTCATAATACAGCTATTGCAAAAATGTACATTCACAACTTTCTGCTATAAGATACTGCTCAACTGCAAGTAGGAAATTATGGCACAAAAGTCAAACATTCAGTTGTTCTAAAATTTATTCGGAAATACATATGCTCACAACTATATTTGTATAATAAACTATCTCGATTGTAGGAAAATAAAAGCTATGGTACAGAAAAATGAAATATTACATTTGACAACTTTAGTCTATAACAAACTACCTCATTCACAAGACAACTAAACTTACAGCATAGAAAATGGCAACATTGAATTCTTCGCCTGGCCTATTCAAAGGGAAAAGCTCAATTGAGATACCTAAATCTTGTGCATCCTGCACAAGAAAGCCAGATCACTAATTCTAGATTGAGCATAGAAGAATCAGCTCAAGCATTCAAGAAAATCCCTGGTTATGATAAAATCCAATATAGAAGTTGCACACAAAAACAGCACACAATTCAACACTTTACTTTGGCACGCTGAATTGTTGTCCTCCTCATGTCTGCTTTGGCACCACCATCGATATTTCCAAAAGGATCATCGTTATTGGTAAATAATAGTATACGCTTATCAGCATTGTGAGTGGACCTGGAACAATAAACACACTGAACATACATACAAAAACTATCTGGCCAAGTTTTAGATTCCATAAGAAGTAACCAAACAACCGAAATATGATAGTCATGAATGGAAACTGTATTCTTATAAGGAAAAACCATCTCCATTTTACTACCCCTTGCGTAAGAGTCCCTGTGCAACCCAAAGAGCATTGTATAAGGGATTTTCTCTTGATCCAGGAATAATTGCACTTTGACTCCCAATTTCCATTTTGAACTTATCTGTCAACATGTAAGTTAAGTATCAAAGAAGAAATTTGAATACAGCTGATACACACAAAATCCATAAATCCATACATGTAAGAAGTGAAAAAGTCAACAGAATGAGAATAGCAGCCACCTCGAATCTCATCTAAAAAAGGACAGATGTATTGGACACTTGAAGAAATGTACTGCAGCTAATCAATTTTCTGAAATACTGCCCAACGTAAAGGGAGACAAAAGGCACAGCAAAAAGCATTATTCATACTTCAAAAATTCAATTTAAATTTTGCTGCCAGCATTCCAATTTTAAAAATGAGTAGTGTCAATAGCGTACAATAAACCAGTAAGTTCCCCCAAAGCAAACAAACAACCATTGATAAATGGAAGCTAAACTTCTGAAGATCATAGCTAAAAGCCATAATTTCAAATCCAGCATGATAAAGAGACAAGACTACACTAAATCATTATTTGCATGGCCAACACAATGAATGATAATATAAAGTTCATTAACATCCTCAAAATTGTCAACAAAGTTTCATTTATTCTGGAACTAAAATACATTGGCATTAATGCTCACAGACTCACCCTCTATACGGCTGAAGTCTTTGATCAATCGTGCTGTTGGATGGTCAAGTTCTTCTCTTTCATGAACATTGAAAACATAGACACCCTCAGATTCCTGCATGTTTTTCTTCACTCTCTGCATTAATCATATGCCATGTTCATTAGAGATGGAAGCAAAGAACAATCACCAAATAAAATAGCATTAGTTCTGATGACTGATTCCATCTCCTCACAAAGGAGTTAAAATGTTACATGTCAAAGTAGAATATCACAAATTAAAAATATTATAAACAAATTCATAGTGTTTATCTGTTAATTTTCCAATACCAGATCTGATTTAAATTCCTAGCAATTTATTTTATGACCAGGAAATATATTCGCCCAGTAAATTATTTTCCTGAAAACTGCTGAATAAAAATACACTGGTATTTTAACTAATTAATTTGCAGTGGAAACTCAAATGGAAAAAAACAGTCACAAACAGAGCAAAAAAATCACCATCCAATTTCTCCTTCATTATTATTTCTCAGGAAAAATAAGTGCTCCGTTTTTAGGGAAAATAGCACACAGAGATACAGAATTTATACAGCAAAATCGCAACCTGGATATAATTCCATCTCCTCACAAAGGATATAATTTCTCACTGGACTGCATCCCTAACCCTAATCACCTAAGTGATGGATGGCTAAGATTAGATCCTAAGCCTCACTTGAGATCAATGGTAGAGATTAGATCTAATTCTTTAAAGTGAATTACTTTACTTTCATTAGAAAACATTAGCCCAATAGCCAACATTAGTTAATTAATTAATCAATATGTTTTTCCCAAGGTAAGCTTACAGAAAGATCAAAAAATCACTTAATAAATAAAGCAACTACCAAGAGAGGCTTTGGGCATCATCTACATGCTTGACAATTAGCCTCTGCAAAAGAACCTGACCAAACTATTATCATCAACACTACTTCCTAGTGAGGAAGGTATTCTGCACCATCTCCCTCTTATCTCTGTAGAAAACAAACTTCCCTTCACAACATGCTCATCTATAGAGATGTACTGAAACTGTCTCTGATGAAGTGATATCTAATCTCTATATGCTTGGACTTGTCACGAAGCATCGAATTCTCCAAGAGTTTGAAGCAACTTTGTTTATTACAATGGATCACACTGGGATCCAACTGAAGACCAAATAACACTGTACGCATCTTTGAAAGCCAAATGGCCTCACAACTCACCAAACTCGCTGCCATATACTTGACCCCTGTAGAATTGAGTGCCATTGAAGTCTACTTCCTACTAAACCATGAAATCACTATTGATCCCAAACCGAAGCAGCGCCATGAGGTGCCTTTCCTATTCGCTGCACTCCCAACCCCATCTGAGTCTATATAGCCCAGCAACTACAGTCCACCACTCCTGGCATATCTTATCCAATACTCCATTGTACTCGAAAGTACCTGAGCACACGTTTCATTGCCATACAATGCACCCTCCTCCACTTCACAATAAATTAGCTTAGGGTATTCACAGCAAAGCATATATCTAGCCTAGTGTTCACCAAATACATCAAGGAAACAAAGTTAATGTTGCACTTATAGCGATAATATCGCCAAAACCAACCTCAGCGATAATACCGGTAGTAATTATTGGGATAATTTTGAAATTATCGTTGCGTTTGTCAATTTCATCTTATTAACAATTTTTTTTTCTTTTGACCCTAATTTTTTAAAATTGAGTTAGGGGATTGAGTTGTGAGGATACTCTGACTATTTCCATCAAGTAAACAAGGGGAAATCTATTGTTTTCATTTCCTATGATTCATCTCTTGAGATACATAACCTAATTGTTAATGGTAATATTAAACTCTTCAATTAAAGGATTTCATCCTTTTACTTAAATTTTTAACATTACCATAAAATGATTCAAGGTGTTTGAGAGTGGTTCTGATCTCATTGGATTTCATTTGGAAAAGAAAGTAGAATTTTAGATCCCACTCAAAATCCAGCAGACTTAATAGTTTTCGGGATTGGTGGGATTGCAACATATCTAATCAATTTTGTGATGTACGAGGGTATAGAAGTAACATTTAAACAAGATCTCCAAGCCCTCTATGTACCCTTATGTTGGTGGCTTTGACTGTTGAGCTCCTCCTTCATGACCCTTGTAAAAATGTACACTTAACTCAATTATTCATGACCCTAGTAAAAATGTACACTTCACTCAAGTAAAATCATCGATTAGAATGTGAAGCTTTTTCTATCTTATTTTAATTCTAACAAGGGTAATCTTGATGAGGAGTGTTGTACCCATTTTGTCACAAGTCCAAGTAAGCAGTGTAGACAATTTTTTCCAAGATCGGAATCATCAACCAGCCAATTGTTATATCATTGTAAACCCAAATTCTGCAAGTTTTAGTGTAAATGATGCTAGGATGACCGTTTAATTTTGTAACAACACCTAGGTAAGCCTCTGATCTTGGTGACGAATTTCATCCTAGGAGGTTTTTTAACTTCACTGAATTATGTGTGTTTTTAAACACGGATAACCAGCAGAGTTTTTCCTCCAGCTTAAGCCCCAACACTAGGGTGGAATTCATTGACAAGGTCTTAGGTGAGTCCTAGTGTTATATCAAGTCTTTGTGAAAGTGGTTTGGGAATATATTAAGTTATTTGGCTAAATTATTTTATTACAGATCACTTGGTCTATACTAAATCATATTGTATCGCAGAATTGGGTAATGTCATGAGGGCCTATATGTAAAGATGTATTCCCCCTTTGAGTGTTGAATTATTTGTAATATCTTATGTAGAAAAACTTTTAGTGCATAGTCCCTCATATTTAGACACCATGGCTAAAGTATTTGAGGGTGGAAAAAATATTAATCCCCTCTTATGTCAATTAATTAATTTTTCTGGGTAAATTTAAATTAAATCCTAAGCTAGAAAATTAATTAATTGAGAGTCAAAAATAATTATAGAGAAATTAAAATTCATCCAAGTCGAAAATAATCAAAAAATTTGTGAGTTAAAAAGAAGTCAAATTTTGGAGGTCCCACACTAAGCAAAAAAGGATATTTTAAGAAAAACTAAGCCCTTGGACCTTGGTGGTTAAGTCAAAATCGAAGAGGAAATTAGTCCAAAATATTAACTTTTGGATTAATACAAAAAGGGTTTTAAATGAAATTCCAAATTTTCCTCAAAATAAATATTTTCGATGGCAGAGATTAAAAGATGATCAAATTATTATCAATGGTCGAGATTATTTTGACAAGATCAAGCCAACTAGCCGTTATTTTCCACTTGGAGGATTTCTCTATAAATAAAAGCCATTTTTGCTTCTCATGGCATTCGAATTTTGGGCTATCTCTGGATGACGTAAATTTGTGATGATGGTATTCAGCCATTGCTCTGTCAAGAACATTTTAATATCATAATAAAGAGACTTTGGGGTTCAATTCATGGTGTTCTTGTTCCATTGATCTATGGTGCGTGCTAGTTATGCGTGTTGATCTAAAGATGATCTGAGGTTGTCAATGATGTCAACCCAAGCAGCACCAGGGGCTACCCTAATCTTGCAAGGGAATTTTGACTTCACAACTTACTCTATTTTGAGTCAAGGATCTTCTAAATAGATTCTACTCATCAAGATGTTTCCGTTGATATATGGCACGCCAAGTAATTCTTCACGGTTTGAGAGATATTCATGTTTGAAGTTAGTAACCCCAGTTAGTGGGCTAAAACCCTATGGGTTTGTGGCATGGCACTCATAATTGGTTTTGGTCATTGAATAGTCATTAGTTAATAAAAAATTCTAAGCTCCTAAAATCCCTCCAACATTCTCTATAGCAGCGCCTCTCAACTCTATAAAAAGAAATCTCATATATCCTCCAAATGTAGTGATCGTGGCATTTTCGCTATAACTTCATTTTTGCGAAGTCTTAGATTCTGAGATGAAAACCCATTTGATTCGCAATCCTGATGAACCTCGTGACCAAATTTCAGATCTTGGTTCGCTATATTTTCGGAGATATGATCTGTGGAAGTTAGGGTTTTTGCAGGCTCCCAAATTTCATCTCAAAGAAATGACCTTGGGAAAATCGTCATAACTCTCTCTGAGAAGAGGATTGGAATTCTGTAAAAAGTGGCGGATAGTGCACGGACTGTAGTTTTATGTGTATCAATTTCATCGCTGAAGGAGGAAACAATGACATGTGGCACGCCGTACAAGTTCACTCTACTGAACTAGTCCATAATTAGGTCATTGTGAGAGATTGGGCATAACTTTGCCTTGAAGAGTCCAAATCGGGTCAAACCTGTGGCATTGGAAAGAAGACCCAGAGGGATACTACAGGACCGAAGATCACATATTGGGGATCTGAAATCACAAAGATACATCATATTCAATATCGTGCTCCCAGAAGGCGAGAAAAACTAGATCAAGTGTTGTCAAGGGGTGCAAAGGACCAGACTTTCAAGGGCAGTAAAGAGCAAGGTGCAGCAGAAGTAAGCTACAGGTAAGTATCTTCTGTATATGCATGTTCATTTCTTAATTGCATTAGGTTCTTTGTATTCTAATTTGTTGTTTTTGTTTAGCACTGACATATGCTCTACAGGATGAGGTAAGTTTTGCTATTATCATGTCATGGGTATTTCCTTGAAGACTTTTTGCAGGGACTATATATTCATCAAGAGAAGACTCAATGCATAATCTAATGTTCTAAAGAGTGAGAAAGGGTAACATGACAGGAGCAGCAATCAAGGTACAGAACAGCAGCAAGAAGTTCACCATCTGAAGTCTTCAAGTGGGAAGCACTGCATACAATCATTGTAAAAGTATCATTGTACAGAGTCATTGTAAAAGTTGTACAAGTGTCTATCTGCCAAGAGTTGAAGAGGCAGTGTTGGGAGGTCTAGGATCATCATTAGGTGGTTGTGTCATAGTTGGGGTTATGGTCTAGTGTGTCTTCTTCTTCTACATCATTTTATATCATTATAAAGTGCACCATTTTCCCTCGTACAGGAGTCCATTCTTCTTTCATTGTTCTATAGGGTGTTAGGGTGGTGCATGAAGTCACCAACAAGTTCAAGCCTGTGAAAACTTCAGGGTGGTAGGGTGGTGCTAGGGTGAGTTGTAGCTCATTGGGTGTTGGGGCATCCGTTTAGTTGACTACTAAAAAGTCTCGAGCGTTGGAGCATCCATCCAGTGGGAGCTGGAGAAGAATGTTTTTCTAGATTCTAGGAAGTTCGAGCTTTCCTTTCAATTGGAGTTGAAGATTAAAGAATTATTAGAAAATCGTTCGGTGGTTTTCGACTCGGATGGGGTTTTCCACCTAAAATTTTTGGCCTCCTGTATTCTTTTATTCACTATTGTTACTGTATAAACATTAATGATAATTGAAGATTAACTAATGCTCTGAAAAGATTTAAAAGTGGTAATTTCTAAGGAATACTGATTCACCCCCCCCCCTTCTTAGTATTTTCCACCAATTGGTATCAGAGCTTGGTTCCTTCGGTAACAGCTTAACCGCTGGAAGTCAGTTTTTAGAGCATAGAGATGGTAAAATCAAAGAAGCAAGTTACAAGGATTTTAAAGGAAGGTACAGGTACAACAAAATCTCAAGAAAGTGTGTATTGTGTACCAACCCTAGATTTTAATGCAGATAATTACTGGATATGGGAATCCAGGATGGAAGTATCTTTGCAAGCACATGAAGTATGGTAATCAATTGTTTCTGGAGAGACATCTACCGACGAAGCTAAAAGGTACGATTCAAAGGCCATGAATGTAATTTTGAATGTTTTGCCAAAATATATGAAAACAAAAGTTAGTCAACGTTCAACAGCTAAAGTTCTTTGGGAAAAGCTTCATAATCTCTATTCAACAAAGAAATCAAGTACCAAGATGTTATTGAAAACTCCGATCCTTCGAGTATAATGAAGAAGGGTTGACCATAGAAGAATTTTCTAAGGAGGCAATCAAGCTTATAAAAGAGCTCAAGGTTGAGAAGATTTGTTCCAATACTCTTGAAGAACAATTTCAAAGTCTCAAAATTGAAGTTGAAGGACACAAATGTATTGAAGAGTCACTTCAAAAGAAGTTGGAAGAAATCAATAAAACAGCAACACGAGACCTCAAGAGAGAAGTCAAACAGAAGCAACAAGAACTCGACACAACATTTGCAGAGATTAGCAGGATCACACAACAGATGCAGGAAGCAAAAATTGAAAGGAAGGAATCTGATCAAAGATACATATCCGCCGTTGACCAAAAGCAAAAGGAATTAGAAACATCTTCAATAGAAATAAGTATGCTTAGGATTGAAAATGAGAAGCAGAAGGAACATATACAAGTTCTCAACAAAGAAATAGAGAAGACCACTCTTCTCAAGCTACAGGTTGAGGAGGTAGAAAAAAGAAGGAAGATCTTGAAAAGATGGTTTCAAGAAGATCTTGCTCAAAAGCAAGAAGAACTTGATGCAACTCGTGATGAGATCAACAAACTCAAGGGATCGCAAAAAAAAATACTTACAGGATAAGATAGATGAAGAAGCAAAAATGAAGGCAATTAAAGATGGTAAAGCTCCAGTTGATGAAGGTACAAGCTCCACAACTTCGCAGGATGATTCTAAGAAGGAAGTTTATCAAAGTGAAAAACTAAAGAAGAATGTTGCAACTCCAAAGAACAAGACCAAAGCAATCAAGAACAAAGGACCACAAGAAACTACAACACCGCCTCCAAAGAAGAATGAAAAATCTTCCAGGTATGTTCGTTTATTTAATGGTTATTGTTTTTTATGTGCTAACTATGGACATATGGCTAGGGATTGTGAAGTTTTTGACAAGTACAATCATTATCCGCGAAACCCTAGAAGCAAGTTTGCAGGATCACGAGACAGGTTCCGCGATGATTTTGTAAGAAGAGAATACGTCCTAGATGGGCCAAATATTAAATGTTTCAAATGCCATAACTATGGCCATAGCGCTCGTGGTTGCATATATCAGATGGAATCGCCTATGGACAACATTGAATGCTTCAAGTGTCATAACTATGGGCACATGGCTCGAGATTGCAGGAATAAAAGGTCTAGAAAAGGAAACGGGTACAGGAAGACAAAGCAGAGAACAAGGTTTCAGCAGTTATGCTTTCAAGATTTGTAAAAGCAAAAGGTCATGAGGAATTAGCAATTGCTTCAAATAATGACTCAAGTCAAGATGGCCCGTTAGGTGACTCACTATTTGGAACAATCTGGCTTGTTGAATCCTTAATGTTTACAAGAGGAGTCTATGCAGCAGTATATGGCACAAGTCTACGATTGACTAGAAGGTAGTTTGAACAAGATGGTAGTTTCATTAAAGGTTCAGGGGGAGCAAAACAATTGAAGGATTACAGGTTACCAGGAACAAGACAAGATTAGTCTGCAAAGGATATGCACAAGTGGAAGGAATTGATTTCGATGAAACATTTGCACCAATTGCCAGAATGGAAGCCATCCGGATGTTTCTCGCCTTTACATGTTCAAGAAAAATAAAAGTCTACAAAATGTATGTTAAATCAACATTTCTGAATGGAGAATTAGAAGAAGAAGTTTACATCGAACAACCTCAGGGTTTTCTACTATCAGAAAAAGAAGACTATGTTTGCAAGTTAAAGAAGGCTCTGTATGGTCTCAAGTAGGCTCCCAGAGCATGGTATGCTCGTCTTGATGGATATCTACGTCAACAAGGGTTCAAGAAAGGTACTGTTGATAGCAATCTTTACGTACAAATAGATAAAGATAATTTAACAATCGTTGAGGTATATGTGGATGATATAATCTTTGGTAACAATGATGATCGACTAAGTAAGAACTTTGTTACAAAGATGCAAAGTGAGTTTGAGATGTCTTTACTTGGTAAGTTGACATACTTCTTAGGGCTTCAAATATCTCAGCAAGAGAAAGGAATATTTATATGTCAAGCCAAGTACATCAAGGAAATGCTCAAGAATTTCAAAATGGAAGATTGCAAACTCGTCCCTACTCTGATGGTAACAGGTTGCAAATTGAGCATAGACGACACATCTAAGGATGTGGATCAGAGGTTGTACAGATCTATGATTGGTAGTCTTCTATATGTAACAGCCTCCCGGCCAGATGTTATGCAAGCAGTTGGACAAGTAGCAAGATTCCAAGCAACACCAAAAGAATCACATATTATTGTCGTCAAAAGAATTCTTCGATATCTAAAGGGCACAACAAAATATGGCTTGTGGTATCCCAAGGGCAACAAACTCATTATTCAAGCCTTTACAGATGCAAATTGGGCAGGAAGCGTTGATGATCGTAAGAGTACTAGTGGAGTTTCTATCTAGGTGTTTGTCTCGTATCATGGTTGAGCAAAAAAGCAAACCTCAATCTCGTTATCTACAGCGGAAGCAGAATACATTGCAGCAGCAGCTTGTTGTACTCAAGTCCTTTGGATGAAACAAACTTTGCAAGATCATCAAGTACAATTTAGTGAGCCTATTCCCATCTTCTGTGATAACACCAGTGCCATCAGCATCTCCAAGAATCCTGTCATGCATTCAAAAACAAAACACATTCCGATAAAATATCATTTTGTTAGAGAACAAGTCGCTGAAAAGAATATCAAAATGGAATATGTTGGTACAAAAGAACAAATCGTTGATATCTTCACTAAACCTTTACCTTGTGAAGCATTTGAATATCTTCGCCAGAAGCTTGGGATTCTCCCAAGTTCTCATTAGATTTTCCTTATTCAGAAAATAAAGGGGAGTGGAAGTGTGTACAGGTCTGCAGGATGGTTGTGTGTCAGGGGGAGTTACCATTTGCCAATGATGACAAAGGGGGAGAGAAGGCAGTAGGAAGAGGTGCCCTGATCGCAGGGGGAGTACTTGTGTTGCCATCAATGCCAAAGCGGGAGATTGTTGATCTAAAGACGATCTGAGGTTGTCATTGATGTCAACCCAAACAGCACTAGGGGCTACCCTGATCTTGCAAGGGAATGTTGACTTGACAACTTACACTATTTTGAGTCAAGGATCTTCTAGATAGATTCTCTCATCGAAATCTTTCCGTTGATATATGGCACGCCAAGTAATTCTTCACAGTTTGAGAGATATTCATGTTTGAAGTTAGTAGCCCCAGTTAGTGGGCTAAAACCCTATGGTGTTGTGGCATGGCACTCATAATTGTTTTGGTCATTAAATAGTCATTAATTAATAAGTTTTTTAAGCTCCTAAAATATGTCCAACATTCTCTATAGAAGCCCCTCTCAACTCTATAAAAAGAAATCTCATATATCCTCCAAATGTAGTGATCATGGCATTTTCACTACAACTTCATTTCTACAAAGTCTTAGATTCTAAAATGAAAACCCATTTGATTCGTAATCCTGATGACCGTTGTGACCGAATTTCATATCTTGGTTCACTATATTTTCAGAGATATGATCTATGGAAGTTAGGGTTTTTGCAGGATCCCGAATTTCATCTCAAAGAAGTGACCTTGGGAAAATCGTCATAACTCTCTCTCTGAGAAGAGGATTGGAATTCTGTAAAAAGTGGCAAATAGTGCACAGACTGTAGTTTTCTATGTATAAATTTCAGATCAAGAGGAGGAAACAGTGACACGTGGCACGCCGTACAACTTCGCTCTACTGAACTAGTCCATAATTAGGTCATTGTGAGAGATTGGGCATAACTTTGTCTTGAAGAGTCCAAATCGGGTCAGACATGTGGCATTGGAAGGAAGACTCAGAGGGATACTACACGACCAAAGATCACATATTGGGGATCTGAAATCAAAGAGATACATCAGATTAAATATCTTGCTCCTAGAAAGCGAGAAAAACTAGATCAAGTGTTGTCAAGGGATGCAAAGGACCAGACTTTCTAGGGCAGCAAAAATGATGCAGCAGAAGTAAGCTACAGGTAAGTATCTTCTGTATATGCATGTTCATTTCTTAATTGCATTAGGCTATTTTATTCTAATTTGTTGTTTTGTTTAGCACTGACACATGCTCAACAGGATGAGGTAAGTTTTGCTATTATCATGTCATGGGTATTTCCTTGAAGACTTTTTGCAAGTATTATATATTCATCAAGAGAAGACTCAATGCATAATCTAATGTTCTAAAGAGTGAGAAAGAGTAGCATGACAAGAGCAGCAATCAAGGTGCAGAACAACAGCAAAAGTTCACCATATGAAGTCTTCAAGTGTGAAGCATTGCATACAATCATTGTAAAAGTATCATTGCACAGAGTCATTGTAAAAGTTGTACAAGTGTCTATCTACCAAGAGTTGAAGAGGCAGTGTTGGGAGGTCTAGGATCATCATTAGGTGGTTGTGTCATAGTTGGGGTTATGGTCTAGTGTGTCTTCCTCTTCTTCTACATCATTCTATATCATTGTAAAGTAGACCATTTTCCCTGGTACGGGAGTCCATTCTTCTTTTATTCTTCTATAGGGCGGTAGGGTGGTGCTAGGCTAGTGCATGAAGTCACCAACAGGTTCAAGCCTGTGAAAACTTCAAAGTGGTAGGGTGGTGCTAGGGTGAGTTGTAGCTCATTGGGTGTTGGGGCATCCGTTCAGTTGACTACTGAAGAATCTCGGGAGTTGAAGCGTCCGTTCTAGGAAGTTGGAGCTTTCTTTTCAATTGGAGTTGAAGATTAAAGAATTATTAGAAAAGCGCTCAATGGTTTTTGACCTGGAGGGGGTTTTCCACATAAAATTTTTATGTCTCCTCTGTTGTTTTATTCACTTTTGTTACTGCAAAAACATTAATGATAATTGAAGATTAACTAATGCTCTGAAAAGATTTAAAAGTGCTAATTGCTAAGGAATATTGATTCACCCCCCCTCCTTAGTATTTTCCAACAATGCGTTAATCTTATATTGTGTTTCATTGTTATATAAATTGTTATTTCATTTGTTCATTATCGGGCATTCTATCTATCTTAGTTGATCTGATTCATCATATGATCTAACGATTTGGTTTGAGAAAATTTATAGAGATCTGCAAGTACACTGGCCCTTGGGCTCCAAGTTCACAGACTGTGGAAAGGAGCCGACCTTGTTTGGGATCTAGGAATTTTTATATTGTATTTTAACTTTGCAAAAGGGTGAGGCCAATATTTTAACTTTCAAAAAATAAATTTATCCATTTCCATTATTTAGAATTTATTTTACAAGCATTGTATATTTGTAAATATTTTGCATATAATTTCTTTTTGTAAAATAATTTTGTAAATTATTTCTAACCCTTGCTTGCAGCAGTTGGGGTTTTGGGTTTATTTTAAATTTTGTATATATATTGGGGTTTTGGGAAAAAAATTATTTCATTTGTGAAGGTAAAATCTCAAGTCATATCAAAATTTTGAGAGGGTTTCTCTCACCCAAATGAGACGTCTCGGTTTCTTGAAGGAAATCGTTGGGATTTTGTGGTAGATCTAGACCTAGGAAGGCAAGATCTAGCCTTTGACTACCCTCCAGGCTCAACACTCAAGAAAAAGAGGAAGCCACTAGCCCTTAGAGGAGATTTGGTGGCATTTTATGGTGAATTTTGAAAATCTAGATCAAAATTCGATTTTTTGCAAAGGTCTAAAAAAATTTTAGGCATTCTAGGCCTAGCGTTAGCCCTTCTAGCCCTAGTCATGGCCTTTTCTCCCTTCCTTGGTGAGTTGTTGGCCTTTCTTGGCCTTGAAACCTTTCTCGTGGCCCTTGAAACCCTAGTTGTCATCCCTTAAGGGTTGCAGGTCTTTCTAGGCCTCTAAAACCCCTCCTTGAGCCTCCTCTCTCCTTTTCTCCCTCTCGGTATCCTTCTTCACCCTTGCCACAAGCCTAAGGGTTTCATTCCCAGTAGTCGCAACCTCCTTTTCCCTAGCGACAGTGTTAAAATTGGCAACTAGGGCCAAACTCCATGTGGGTCATCTTATTTATGGCAACTAATATTTTTCTGAGGTCCCTCTCATCGAGAGGTGTAGAATTGATCTAAAGATCATCCGATTCTGATAAGTATTCATGGAGTTATGAATTTACTTGTGTTATAAGACAATTTGTCAAGGTCGACCAGCAACCAAATAAACCCCACATGTGCTCAATGTTTTAGTATAAAAGGAGATGACTTGAGAGTCATTTCTATAACACACTTCTATCTTGATTTCTCTCCACTTGTCTTAGGTTTTAGTGGAAGAGAAATCTAGGAGTGGAAGCCTTAGACGTTGGAGGAAAGAAGACTAAGGGAGCTGCCCTAGAGGAGATGCCATAGACCTAAACGTTATCTAAAGGGCAGCCCTAAACGCAGTCAAAGGGCAGCCTTAAACGCAGTCTAAGAGCAGCCCTAAACGCTGTCAAAAGGCAGCACTAGACGCAATCTAAGAGCAGCCCTAAACGCAATCTAAGAGCAGCCCTAAATGTTGTCTAAAGGGCAGCCCTAAACGTTGTCTAAAGGCGGCCCTAATGCAGTCTAAAGGGAGCCCTAACGCTAACCTACGGAGCCCTAGATGCATGCCTAATACAGCGGAAAAGGTGGGTTGTAGGTGACCCTCAAAATAGGGACGGCATGAGAGTTTGAGGACTCAAACATGCCCAGGACAACAATGCTAATAAATGGGATAGCTAGGCTACATGGTGCTGCTAAGACACATGGGACAGCAGCAGGTATGGCAAGGCAAAAGGGACAGCAGCAAGGTAGAGCATGACTGTTAGGGACAACAACTACACCTTTATATCTAGGCGGCAATGGCAAGGGACAATTGTATAGTAAATGGGACAGCAATGGAATGCTAAGGCAAGCATGGTGCTACAAGCACATGAGACATGTTGTGTGTCAACATGGTTCTTTATACCACTTAGGACAGTTGTGTGGCAACATGATAAGCTTCAGAACAATGATGGGACAGCAGCATGTTGGGACAGAACTATGATGGGACAGCAACATGTTGGGATAGAACTATGATGGGACAGCTATGACATTCATGGGACAGAACTATGATGGGACAGCAATGACATTGTGCAGCAGTGGCACAATGGAATAGCAGCAACAGCAAGGTGCAACAAGTACATGGTGCAGCTAGGTGCAGCAATAGTACTTAGGACAGCAATGATGCTTGGTGCTGCAAGTACATGGTATAGTCATGATTGGTGAAGCATGATGAGATGCAACATAGTGATGATGGGTGCAGCATGATGACGAGATTCAGCGCAATGATAGGTGAAGGAGTCACCTTGGAGAATCAGTTGAAGCAGCATGTCTTCAACTGATCTCACGTATCATCTTCTTACAGATGATCTATGCTATTATCTAGATAAGTTAAAGTGTTGACTTCTGTTGTAAATGTACTATCTCTCTCTCTCCCTCTGCTGAACTATTGAAGAGCATATAAGAAGAATTGATCAAGGGTTTCCCCACATTGGGGTTTGTCCCTGGCTAGCGCCACATCTTGTATCCTCTTATCTTGGCTTGTCTTCTGCAATTTATGTTTATGTTCTATATGCAGTTTACTTTAACGCTGATGTGATTGCTACTCTGGAAAAGATATTGAGCTAACTGTGAAAATTGAAATAAATTGCTCTAAGCATAGAACATACCTAAAATTAACATGGTATCAGAGTTGAGGTGAAGACAAAGCCCAAGCAAGAGTGAAAGAGCAATCACCGAAGACAATTGAGAAAGGATCAATGGATTCCTCATCCCTCTTTAAATTCACCAAGGGTGAAGTTGAAGCAGAGTATATTATCAGAATGGCGTAGCGGAAGTTTCTGATGGCCTACCTATATATCACTTCAATGGGAAGTCCAGATCTCAGGGTGAAAGGAAAGGCAGATGCCTTGGTTACAATAAGTTCAACCATTATGCGGAGTGTCCGAATGGTAGGGACACATCTCTTGATGAAGATAACAATCATTCCAGGGACATCTTCAATGATCGGAGGAATGACAAGTAATGCAGGTCATCAAGGAAACAGACGACTCTTCAAGGAAAGCAAGGAACCCCAGGTATGAAGAACAAATGTTGTTTTCGATAAGATAAAGAAGCGTTATCTTCTATTGGCCCTCTCCTTCAGATTCTGTGGGAATCTGGCTTATTGATTATAGTGCTTCAAGGCACTTCATCAGATAGAAGGGTGCTCTCTCGAATTTGGTAAGAGATGGAAACAATCGTGGGATTATACTTGGAGCCGATGCCACCTATCTTATAAAGGGTGTAGAAAATGTTACCCCTTAATTGAATGAGGGTAACTCGATTCATTTACAGAATCTCTTTTATGTACCTGATCGCAAGAAGAACATGGTGCCCATTTCGGCAATGGAAGTCAAAGGTTTCAGGGTGGCATTCATTAATGGAAAGGTACATGTTTGAAAATAGAATTTTCAAATATGCTTTTACTCATGAGTTTAGGGTTGGCAATTTGTATCAAGTTGCAGGATGGTCAATTGGGGACCATGTCAATTGACATATCTCATCTATAGCATCGGAGGTCTATTATGGGGCGCTACCCGATGTAAGTCAAATGGTAACAGGGATGCCTGAATTCAAGAAGAGCATGAAGGTACATGTTTGAGATGTACCGAAGGAAAATCTTAAAAGGGGACCATTCCCCTCATGTAGCAGGTCCACAGGTTTGGAACAACCCGAGGGGTTTGAGATTCATGATTGGGAATCTCATGTGTGCAAGTGGAAGAAAGCCCTCTATGGCTTGAAGCAAAACACCCTGGGCTTAGTATGAGAGGATTGATAGTTGTTTGATGAAGCACAGATTCACTAAGAATGAAGTCGATCCAAACCATTGCTTGAAGGTTCTGGATGATAGACCTCTCATACTGGCACCTTATGAGGACGACCTCTTTCTGACAAGTGCAAACCCTCTCATTTGCAGAAGAAAGAGGGAGTTGGATTCCAAATGCGGAATGGTAAACTGCAAGCCCATGACTACCTCAAGGATCTTAAATTTCAGAAGTTATATGGTAGTGATGCTGGACCATATTTGGGAACTGCCTCTGAGTTTCATAAACTCATTCGCATTGATGTTCTTGGTGAACTTCCGTCCGGACATATGATTTCCAGTTAGCATGTTGGGCTCATATTTTGTTTGAGCCTCACTAGATTGGTGCCAAGAATCTTCTCAGATATCTTTGAGACACAATCTCTCATGGATTGAGATACACTGCCGAAAATATGAAGCTGCATGATTACTCGAATGTTGACAGAGCAAGCAGTGTGGAGAATCACTAGAGCACTTCTTAGTGCTAGTTCTCTTTGGGTTCTGCTTCAATGAGCAAGAAGCAGAAGTCGGTTGCTATAAGCACCGCTGAGACTGAATACATAGCTATGAGTATGATCTCATGTGAAGTTGCCCGGTTGTGGAAACTCTTCAAGCGAGTTGTTTGTACACATGATGAATACCACCGTGATCCTCTGTGACAACCAGGGGGGGATTCGATTGTTGAGGAATCCCGTATTCGATGATTGCTCCAACAGATAGACATCAGATACTACCTTATCTGGGATATGGTATGTCGATGAGCGAGGAGGCTCCATCGCTTTGATATTGATATACAGGTCGCAGACATTTTGTCAAAGCCCCTGGGGAACGTCGAATCTGTGACTTTCCCGAACAACTTGGAGTCGTTGAGAGACCTTATAAGGGTCCTGCATGTTGCATGCATTGAGCTCTGGGAGCTCCGGGGGGCTTGGGGTACTTACTAGAGCAACACACGACCATAGGGCGACTCATACTCCCCTAATGGTGCGCTGGGTATAGGGTAAATGGCTCAACCTTCCCTTGTGATACCCCAAGGCGACTTAGGGACATGATGATGTGAAAATTTTGTCACTGCAGCAACTGATTTACTTTTCTTACTTATTTCATCATAAGTTATTCCTGAAATTACTTCAACAAACATTAAAATAAATATTGTTGCAGATATCACATCGTAATACAGAAACAAAAATATGCACACATTGACACAGTTATTTTGGACTAATGTCCCCAGAAAACCCAATGTGGGAAAACTGGTGCAGCAAGGGAGGATTTTATTATTCAGCAATTTTCTTGTACAACACGGTGCCAAACTGGCGTACCCACAGATAGACAAATTTCCAGCACTTTACTAAACCCAGCGTAGGCCATTCTGACCTCTGCTACAGCCTGAAACCCTCTACATCAGCTTGAAACCCTCTGCGTCAACCTACTGAGGCTCTGTGCAGCCTCTGTGGGCTTCTGCGTCACTCCTGCAGCCTCTGCGTGGATGACGCAGGCCCTTCTAGCTCTACGCAGTCTCTGCTGCCACTACGTGGCTTCCTTTGGCTCTGCATCTGCCTCTTCTACGTTGATCTCTCGTCTCTCTATTCCGTACTTACTGCCTCCTGACTGCTCTCCAAAACACTAGTTCAATTTCTCAGCAAACCACGCTCCAGAAATTGAACTGACTGGTCTCCCTCAATATGTTCTCCAAGTGCCCCTCAAGCCTCCTCTTATACTTTTTCTGTTGACATCTCAACAGCCGAGATTAAGTCCCTAATCAATGGCTAAGATTAGATCTGGCTTGATCCATGCTTTTTAGACCATTCTAACACAGATTCATATTAATACACATTAATATATATTAATTATTTTAATATCTCCTGATATGTTTAGAATCTGCCCAAACCCTTTCTAGGTATTGGAGATCTCATGTGCCCCAATCTCTTCACCAAATTTCATGGCTAGAGCACATTCGATGCTACCCCAAATCAACACTCCCTCTTAGCGAGGATTGTGCACTAGCAATACTCTCCATTGAATATTACTCTAATCATCTGGCGCCGGTACCTGTGCTGATGCTAGGCCTCCCTGCCCAACATCCTCTGCATTGTTGCATCCTATACTGCTGCCCATGGTTCTGCCACTGCCACTGCTGCATTTGTACGACAGCTCCCTCTGCATTCGTGTTGCTGCTGGTCCTTTCTCTCAGCACTACATCCGCACTGCACCTTCCTCTGCATCTGTCTTGTTGTTGGTCCTTTCTCCCAACACTACAACTCCCTCTTCATTCATGCTGCTAACACACTACTTCTGAAAGGGGTTCTTTACCATCCCCGTCTTTTCCCTGAAGTAGTCAAATTTTGACTTTCCAGGGGCCTTGGTGAGGATATCTGCCACTTGTTCCCCTGTAGGAGTGTAGCTCAATTGAACAGCTCCATGTTGGACAGAATCTCTGACAAAGTGACACCGGATATCAATATGCTATGACCTATCATGAAATACTGGATTCTCAGAGAGTTTGATGCAACTCTGATTATCACACATGATCTTGTTTGCCTCCATATTTCTTTTGAATAGGTTTACCAGTAGTCTTTTAGGCCATATGGCCTCACACGAAGTTGTGCTTGCTGCCATATATTCTGTCTCAGACGAGCTCAGAGCCACAGACTTTTGTTTCCTACTGCACCAGGAGGTTATTCCTGATTCAATCTTGAAACAGTACCCAGAGGTACTTTTTTGATCCATTAAACTTCCTACCCAATCTGCATCAGTGAATCCACTCAACCTGATATCCTTCCCCTTGTTGTACAAGAGCCCATAATCAATTGTTCCATGTAAATACCTGAGAACGAGCTTGGTTGCTGCCCAGTGAGCCCTCTTTGGTTCCTCCATGAACTGACTGAGGGTGTTGACAGCGTAGCAAATATCTGGCTTGTTATTGACTAGATACATCAGGGACCCTATGAGCAGTCGGTATAGGGTGGGATCGACATGCTTGTCTTCTGATGCATCAATCTTCTTCCAGTTGGTGATCATTGGCGTAGCCATAGGTCTACAGTCTCCCATCCCAAACCTTTTCATAATTTCTATAGCATACCTTCTTTGCCCAAGGAAGATTTCTCCTTTCTGCTACCAAACTTCCAACCTTAGAAAATAGTGCATTCGTCCCAGATCCTTCGTATCAAACTCTATGGCTAGATTCTTCTTGCAGTCTTCAATGAGTCTAGATGATCCTGTCAGGAAGAGATCATCCACATATAATACTAAGATAAGTGGCTCGCTCTCTATGACCAGATAGTAGAGATTTGGATCTGCGTCACTCTTGAGAAACCCCATCTTCTGCAAGTAGCCATCTATTCGACCATACCACGCTCTCAATGCCTGCTTCAGCCCATACAAGGCTTTCCTCAGTCAGCACACATGATATTTCTTCTCATGAGTTTCAAAACCCTTTGGTTGTTCGATGTATACTTCTTCTATTACCCCGTTTAGAAATGTCATTTTGACATCCATCTGATGTATCTCCCATCCCATCTAGGCTGCAAGAGATATCACGGTCCTAATAGATGTATCCCTGGCTACAGGAGCGAAGGTTTCCTCATAGTCAATCCCTTCTTTTTGAGCATACCCCTTAGCCACAAACCTGGTCTTGTATTTTTCAATATTGTCATCCGCAGCATATTTGATCTTGTAGATCCATCTTGAACCTACCACAGATCTGTCTTGAGGCCTTGACACCACCTCCCAGACATCATTTACCATCATGGAGCTATATCCTCCACCATCGCATCTAGCCAAACCTGATCCTGAGCTGCCTCCTTGAAGCTGGCAGGCTCTCCATCCTGAGCTACTAATGTCGATACCTGTCTGGCTGTTTTCACTCCCTTTTACTGTTCCTTGGCTCTCCGATGAAGTTCTCTACATCACGCAGAATCTGACGAAGTTCCCTACTCGTTCTTCCTCTGCCAACAGGTGCTTCTATTTGCTCCTCTTCCTCATCCTGAGAATCTTCCTGATCTGAGGAAGGATTCTTCACTTCCATTGGTTGAAGAGGCATGACCAACGGATCCTCTTTTGACTGCTCTTTGGAAGGCATTTCGCGAGATCTTCTGAAAGCTCCATCCTCCATGAACTTTACATCTCGTCGTACTACTACCTTCCTACTCCCTAGAAGATAGATCCTGTATGCCTTAGTGTTCTCGCTATATCCAACCAGATACCCCTTTTCTGCAGTCTGATCCAGCTTCTTCCTCTTTTCTTCGAGTATGCGACAATATGCCAAACTCCCAAATATCCTGAAATGACTGACTTTAGGTGTCTTCCTAGTGAAGACTTTCTCTAGAGTAATCTTGCCCAATCCCTGATGAGGAGTCCTATTCTGAGAGTAGACAGTTGTGTTGCATGCTTCTGCCCACAGGAATTTTGACATATCCTGATCATACAGCATGGCCCTAGCTGCTTCTACAATAGTCCTGTTTTTCCTTTCTGCCACCTCATTCTACTCTGGATTGTAGGGAGCTAACCACTCTCTTATGATGCCCTCCTTAGCGCAAAAAACAGTGAAGTCCTTATCGACATATTCTCCACCATTATCTGAGTGCAAGACTTTTATTCTCTTACCTGTTAGATTCTCCACTAGAGCCTTGAACTCCTTGAATCGACAGAAAACCTCATCCTTGGTTTTCAAAAAATAGATCCAAGTTTTCCTCGAGTGGTCATCAATGAAAGTAAAGAAATACTCAGCACCACTGAGAGCTTTGTCGGACATAGGTGCGCAGATATCTGAATGTATCAATCCTAGTACACTCTTGCCCCTGTGGTTGCTCCTAGGAAATGCCGCCTTGGTATACTTTCCTAGAGCGCATCCCCTGCATACATCATCTCATTCTGTACTCAGATCCGGAACTCCTGTTACAGTGCTCCTGAGAATTCTCAAAGCTCCATGGTGCAAGTGACCCATCATTCTGTGCCATAGTTCATTCAAGTCTTTGTCCCCATGACTGCCTATTAGTGCCATTGGAGATTCTAGCTGTAATCTGTACAACCGATTACTTTTGATCCCAATCTGCACTTTCTTTTTCCAGCTCGGGTGTTTGATGTATACCTATTCCTTGATGAAGTAGACGTCATAGCCCTTGCCTTCAAGTTGTGACACGGAAAGTAAGTTCATCCCCAATCCTAGCACATGCAACACATTTGTGGCACGAAACCGCTCTCCCGATTCTGTCTGAAAAACTATGGTACCCTTTCCTATGGGAGTACACTTTGCCTTGTTCCCCATGGTGATCTGAAAGTTCATCTTCTCTTCTCGATATTCTGAGAAACACTCCCTGATTCCCGTCATATGCCACGAGGCTCCACTGTCTATATACCATACTTCTGATGATGCAGCGCTAGTCATGCACGCCACTTCTTCTTCCAACCTGGAAGCCAACATAGAGAAATTGAAATCTCTCTCTCTTTTGCAATCCTCTGAAAATTTGCGTGAGTCCCCTGAGGTGGATGCCTCTGCATCGTGGTCTCGACCCATATCTTATTTTCCCTTTCTGTCTCTTATTACTTCCTCTGATACCATGTGAAAATTCTATCACTGCAGCAACTGATTTACTTTTCCTACTTATTTCATCATAAGTTATTCATGAAATTACTTCAACAAACATTAAAATAAATACTGCTACAGGTATCACATCGTAATACAAAAACAAAAATATGCACACATTGACACAGTTATTTTGGACTAATGTCCCCAGAAAAACCAAATGTGGGAAAATCGGTGCAGCAAGGGAGGATTTTATTATTCAACAATTTTCTTGTACAACAGGGTGCCAAACTGGCATACCCACAGATAGACAAACTTTCAGCACTTTCCTAAACCCAGCGTAGGCCCTACTGACCTCTGCTACAACTTGAAACCCTCTGCGTCAGCCTACTGAGGCTCTCTGCAACCTCTCTGGGCTTCTGCGTTACTCCTGCAGCCTCTGCATGGATGACACATGTCCTTCTGGCTCTGCGCAATCTCTACTGCCTCTACGTGGCTTCCTCTCGCTCTGCATCTGCCTCTTATGCGCTTATCTCCCGTCTCTCTATTCCGTACTTGCCTCCTGACTGCTCTCCAGACCACTCGTTCAATTTCTCAACAAACCCCACTCCAAAAATTGAACTGACTAGTCTCCCTCAGTATGTTCTCCAAGTGCCCCTCAAGCCTCCTCTTATACTTTTTCTGTTGGCATCTCAACGGTCGAGATTAAGTCCCTAATCAACAGCGAAGATTAGATCTGGCTTGATCCATGTCTTTTGGAACATTCTAACACAGATTCATATTAATACACATTAATATTTTATTTTCCTTAAGTTTAGACTTAGGGACTCCATTAAAAATATTAATTATTTTAATATCTCTGGATTTGTTTAGAATCTGCCCAAACCCTTTCTGGGTATTGGAGATCTCATGTGCCCCAATCTCTCCACCAAATTTCGTGGCTAGAGCACATCCGATGCTCTACCCCAAATCAACAGATGAATGGTTCTCCTGTCGAGGCATCCTACCCATGCAGTCTGAGACTCATGGGAAGTACCTCTCATCTGACCAATGAGAAAGGAAATGGAGTTAGGGACCATAGTAGTACTATCAATGGACACATCATTGTATCTACCGTACTCCCTATGCTAGGATGACCTCCATTGAGCTGGGATCAATGAAACTGATCTGGGATCAGTACGAGTGGTTTGAGACACTCTCTTATGATATTGATCTAGGATCAATAAAACTGACTTCGGGTTAGTAGATAATGGTATGAGACATTCTCGGTCAATTCTTCGTCTTTAGAGCTCAGCAGAGCAGATCAGAGCAGTGCAGGGCACTGATGCCAGAGATATTACAGTTGGACATATGGATCAGTGGATGGAGTTCTCCCTAGTTGAGAGGGAGTGTTAAAATTGGCAACTAGGGCCAAACTCCATGTGGGTCATCTTATTTATGGCAACTGATATTTATCTTGGGTCCCTCTCATCGAGAGGTGTAGGATTGATCTAAAGATCATCCGATTCTGATAAGTATTCATGGAGTTATGAATTTATTTGTGTTATAAGACAATTCGTCAAGGTCGGCCAACAACCAAATAAACTCCACATGTGCTCAACATTTTAGTATAAAAGGAGATGACTTGAGAGTCATTTCTAACACACACTTCTATCGTGATTTCTCTCCACTTGTCTTGGGTTTTAGTGGAAGAGAAATCTAAGAGTGGAAGCCCTAGACATTGGAGGAAAGAAGACTAAGGGAGCTGCCCTAGAGAAGATGCCCTAGCCCTAAATGTTGTCTAAAGGGCAGCCCTAAATGCAGTCTAAGAGCAGCCCTAAACGTTGCCAAAAGGCAGCACTAGACGCAGTCTAAGAGCAGCCCTAAATGTTGTCAAACGGCAGCCCTAAACGCAGTCTAAGAGCAGCCCTAATGCAATCTAAAGGGAGCCCTAACGCTAACCTACGGTGCCCTAAATGCAGACCTAATACAGCTGAAAAGGTGGGTTGTAGGTGACCCTCAAAACAGGGACAGCATGGGAGTTTGAGGACTCAAACATGCCCAGGACAACAATGCTAATAAATGGGATAGTTGGGCTACATGGTGCTGCTAAGACAGATGGGACAGTAGCAGGTATGGCAAGGCAAAGGGGACAGCAACAAGGTATACCATGACTATTAGGGACAGCAGCTACACCTTTATATCTAGGCAGCAGTGGCAAGGGACAGTTGTATGGTAAATGGGACAGCAAAGAATGCTAAGGCAAGCATGATGCTGCAAGCACATGAGACATGTTGTCTGTTAACATGGTTCTTCATACCACTTGGGACAGTTGTGTGGCAACATGATCAGCGTCGGATCAATGATGGGACTGCAACATGTTGGGACAGAACTATGATGGGACAGCAATGACATTGATGGGACAGCAGCATGTTGGGACAAAACTATGATGGGACAGCAATGACATTGTGCAGCAGTGGCACAATGGAACAGCAACAACAGCAAGGTGCAGCGAGTACATGGTGCAGCTAGGTGCAGCAATAGTACTTGGGACAGCAATCATGCTTGGTGCTGCAAGTACATGGTATAGTCATGATTAGTGAAGAATGATGAGATGCAACATAGTGATGATGGGCGCCGCATGATGATGAGATCAGCACAATGATAGGTGAAGGATTCATTTTGGAGAATCAGTTGAAGCAGCGTGTCTTCAACTGATCTCACGTATCATCTTCTTACATATGATCTATGCTCTTATCTAGATAAGTCAAAGTGTTGACTTATGTTATAAATGTACTAACTCTCTCTCTCTCTCTTGAACTATTGAAGAACATATAAGAAGAATAGATCAAGGGTTTCCCCACATTGGGGTTTGTCCCTGGCTAGCAGCACATCTTGTGTCCTCTTGTCTTGACTTGTCTTTTGTGATTTATGTTTATGTTCTATCTGCAGTTTACTTTAATGCTGATGTGATTGCTAATCTGGAAAGGATATTGAGCTAACTATGAAATTTGAAATAAATTGCTCCAAGCATAGAGCATACCTAAAATTAAAAGACAGCCTCTTGGAGGCTTGCTCCTAGGGGTCGCATCCCCTTCTAGACCTTGACAACAGGCCAAAAGGCCTTTTTCCTAAGTGTCGCAGGCCTCATAGGCCTCCTCCCCAAGTTGTTGCTCTTTCGTTGGCCTCTAGCCTTCATCGCTACCCTTTTCAAGCCCTCTTTGCCTCATTTCATTCATTACTTAGGTTATCGTTTGATTTTTGCCTCTAATACTTCGTGGTTGCAGGACTTTTCATGAGATTTTGAGCTAGCAATTGTGGTTGCAGGAGATCACTTCATTGGAGGAATTTTGGGCAAGCAAGCTAGTTATTTTAAGCCTAAATGCCTATTGGTTTGCCTCCTCAAACCCTCATCTTCATCTCTGTTTTACTAGAAGCTTCAGGTCACCTTGATTATAGTGGTATAAAACTCATCTATGTGGCATAAATTTACTTAATAAGTCATCTAAATACATTAACAAGTCATTGCATCAATTGGGTAAAATTGTTTGGCTTATTTCATAAATTTTGATGACTATCATATTGTTTGGAGAAGCATAACAATTAACAATGACATTGGCATCTAAAAAGATCCTAGTCTCATTAAGCTTTCATCTCTTATTACCCTTACATCATTGTTTAGAATCTTGTGTTGGAAAAGTGGTTTAAATGGGTTGCCTCATTTGCATTTTTGCACTCATAAGCATTTCATTTGTTGCATCCTAAGTGTTCTCATTGAATTTATCTTACAGTTGTCATAAAATTTGAGCATAAGTGCATAAAGGTTCCTAATATTGGTTAATGTTGCATTGATAAGCATAGCACATTGTGAAAAGGATTGTTTGCATTGATAGCATTGGATTGTTAAAGAGATTGAAAATTGGTTAAGATGTTGCATTACTCTCTAATAACAATACTAACACATTAATTTCTTGTGAGTTTCATAATCTAAGAGATTATAATTTTTGCACTAAATAACTCACTCATCAATCTCAAGAGTTGAATATCTTTTGAATGGTTGATATTGCTTAAGTTGGTGATTAAAAGGCATATTGGACTTTGACATCTTAATCTTTAATCACTTGTTCCTTTTGGAGATCTAATTGTTCTAATCATCACTGTGGCAATCTCTTAACCAATTAAAAAACCTTGGCTAATTGTTCTAAGTTATATCGTGGATAAGTGCTCTAATCTCTCTTATAGCCATTATTGTCATTTATCGTTCATGGTTAAATTGAATATCTATTGTGGGTGATAATTTTATCTTTGGCATATTGGTGAATTGTTATAAAGAGCATTAATCTTGTCTCTCATTTAATATTTGAGCAATTATCTCTTGGTCATATTGGATATGTCTTTTGGGTGTTGGAATTTCTAAGTTTAACCCATTAGAAATTCTTCCTGTGCTATCTGATTTATTTCTTCCAACTTGTTAAGTTATTTACCATGTAAATACTGAAAATAAATACAAGCACAGTATCAACACATACAGATCAGCAACTGAAAGTAAACAAGCACACAAGTGACACCGTTGTTTTTGGACTAATGTCCCCAGAAAAACCCAATGCGGGAAAACCGATGCAACTATTCAGAGGGTTTTATTATTATGCAGTTTCAGAATACAACCTGGGTGCCAGAAATGGCTCACCCAACAGAGAATGCCCTCGGCGGTAGTACCTCTTAGTTGGAGACAAATATTTCGGCTAAATCACCAGATGAACGATCTCACAGCAACAATGCAGCTTTTGTTGCTCTGTGTCACTCTAATAGGGACTGCGTCACCCTATCCGGCTCTCCAGCTCCCAGTCTGTCCCACGAAAAATCTCCTAGCACTGCCTCTAGGCTCCACGTCAGCGTCTCTGGCCCAGCGTCAACCTCTCTGGTCCAACGTCAGCCTCTTTGGGCTCTGCGTCAGCTTCTGGAGCCTCTGCGCCTCACACGCCAGCCCTTCTCTGGCTCTGCGCAGCTCTTGGCTGCCTCTAGTTGGCTCTACGTCAACCTCTCCCGGCTTCTATGCTGATCCTTCCGATACTCATTCTGCCTCTCTGCTATGTATTCACTACCCCTTTTGAGTGCCCCTTTTGAGGTAATATAGATTGTGGATGACAGTAATCCTTACCCCGCGTTGTTAGGGATAGACTGGGCCACAGATATGAATGGAGTCATCAACCTAAAGAAGCAGAAAATGATTTTCGAGAAAAAGTCCCTACACGTAGTAGTTCCATTAGATCCAGCTGAAGGAGAACGCTACACTGAACCCGTGTGTGACGATGGACGCGACGGTGAGCTGGATTGTATCTACAAGATAACTGCGCGAGACCGGGACTAGCTAAATCCGACTGCAGAGGGAAGGGTCTCGTGGGAGCGCGCAGGTTCCTGCCCTTCGGATTCAGACGAAGAAGATGAATGCTGGCACAATCGGTTGAGCGAAGTGACAACACTAAATTGTAATATGATGACTAAATAATTGCATTGCGTAACAACCCAAGTCCGAGATCTACCGACTTATGATGGATTGACAGCGATAGATGAATTCTTAAAGAGACCCACAGATGAAACAGTCCTGAGTGCCCCCAACACAATCTGTTGCTCTGTCATTGCCTCCTGAAGCGCCTCCCTGTGACTTCGCGAACTGTATCGCCGATGTCGCATAGGTCACACTCGGTCAGTGTGATAGGCTCCGCACCCAACTTGGATGCCTTGGTCTTCTTTCGCGGCCCTGATTGGATGAATTCTTGAACAAGTTTGAGAGCACAGTTCTAGAGCACCAACAGTTCGATGCATTTTAGTGGGCGCTACGTGTGACACCTGCGCGTTGGTGGGGAACACATCAAGGAAACTTTGAAAACTGGCACGGCTGCAGGAGGATGATGTGGCTACAGTTTGGGAAACCGGACCTACGAATAACCGAGAAATACGATGAACGCGATGACCCATGCATGCACCTCACAAAATGGACTAAGGCCTATGGAGAAGAACCTCAGCCTGAATGGGTACACTTATTCTATCATTCCCTGGACGTCATCCCGAGGAATTGATATACCAAGACAGAACTCCGACATGGTACAGGCGAATGGAATGTCTTGCACAAGGGATTCTTGTTAGCATTCTCGTTTGAAGACCCATGGGCAAATACTGTTGACGATGCGCTGCAGGCCGTGAGAGCCGCCATTTTCAAAATACCATTAGAACCACGGGAAATAGCTCAACCGGTATGGTCACCTCAGTTAAGCCATACCCTGGAGTGTTACAACATCCAAGTGGAGGGTGATGATGGGTGATGATGATGACCCCAAAAATATTAATATTCCAGAAACTGAAGGGAGTCGCAAAGTTAGAGGACCATCAATCGAGGACCCCGACATCACTGCGCCACTGAAAACAAAGCAGGTAAACATTGGTACAGATGCAAAGCCGAAGTACGCAACACTTGGGGACTATTGGGATGATGCCACAATGGATAAGGTCGTCGAGTTACTTCGTGAATATCAAGATTTGTTCCCAACCAAAATCATCGAGTTAAAGGGGATCCAAGGCGACTTAGGGATGATGAAGATTACTCTGAAACCAAACGCGAAGCCAGTTAAGCAACGTCCTTACCGTTTGAATCCAAAGTATAAGGAAAAGGTCCGCGAAGAGTTGGACAAAATGCTTGTCGCCGGAATTATTGAACCAGTGGAAGAATCGGACTAGGTGAGTCCTATGATAGTGCAGGAGAAAAAACAGAAGGGAAAAATTCAAATTTGCGTGGACCTTAGGAAGCTTAATGACGCCTGTGTTCATGATCCATTCTCGACAGCTTTTACAGATGAAGTATTGGAGAATGTTGGAGGACAGGAAGCTTACTCATTCACGGATGGGTTCTCAGGGTACCATCAAATCAAGATCGCACCGGAAGATAGGAGCAAGACAACCTTCGCGACTGGGTTGTTTTCAGTATATTATGATGCCCTTTGGACTAAAGAACGCGCCAGCAATATTTTCACACGCAATGGTGGCCGCGTTCAAGGAGTTCATCCACAAGTTTTTGGAGGTCTATTTCGATGATTGGACTGTATTTGGGTTAGTTAAAACATATAGCGAGCTTACGGTTGATGCTGGACACTTGCCAACGACACCAGATTGCGCTAAATCTTAAGAAGTGCACCTTCCTCGTCCCCTTTGGGAATTTACTTGGCCATGTGGTCTGCAAACAAGGCCTAACGGTGGACCTTGCGAAGATTGTTGTCATTCTCAATCTGGAAGCACCGCGAAGTGTCAAACAAGTATGCACCACGTTGGGGCACACTAGCTACTATCGTAAGTTTATTAAGAGCTATGCACAAATCACGGCACCAATGGAACAGTTGTTGAAAAAGAAAGCTACATATTGTTGGAATGATGATTGTAAGAAAAGTTTGGAGATTCTTAAGGAAAAAATGGCATCTGCTCCCATGTTGGCTTTCCCAAAATGGGGCATCGAATTTCATGTACATGTTGATGCGTCGTGTATCGCGTTGGGTGTTGTACTCACGCAGGAAGGTGCGAAAGGCATCGATCACCCGATCGCGTTCGCAAGTCGGTGGTTGTCCAAAGCCGAAAAGAACTACTCTACTATTGAGCGCGAGGGACTGGTGATGGGATATGCACTCCAGAAATACCGCCACTATCTACTTGGTGGGCACTTCAAGATGTGTACCAATCATTCCGCATTGAAATACCTGGTTAACAAGCCTGTGTTGGGGCAGCATATATGCAGATGGTTGTTACTGTTTCAAGAGTATGACTTCGAGGTCATCGTAAAGCCGGGACGCTTAAATGTAGGACCAGATCACCTATCACGAATCGATAATGGTGAGAAGCCAACAAATTTGGAGGAGGGACTACCTAATGCACAACTCTATGCAGTGCACGTCACGGACGGCCACTTCGAAGATATAATCCATTTCTTAACTACAGGGACCGCGCCGCAGGGATATTCAGTCTAGCAGAAGAAAGAATTGGTGGTACGCGCGGCGGATTTTTCTGTTATCGCGGGGCACCTCTACAAAATGGGAAACGATGAGATATTACGAAGATATGTACCTGAATTTGAACGGGGGCAGATCCTCGTAGAAGCACATGGGGGGCTGTAGGAGGACATTATGCGAGACAAGCAACGGCACAGAAAATTCTTCGCGCCAAACTATGGTGGCCAACTCTACATCAAGATTCGAAAGCATACTGTCGGGCCTGCGATGTATGTCAACGGACTGGGAAACCATCGCGACGAGATGAGATGCCCCTCAATCCACAAATGACGTTGCAGCCATTCGAGAAATGGGCGATAGACTTTGTGGGGCCCATCAAACCTCAAGGGAAGACGGGTGCGCACTATATCATCACCGCGACAGAGTCCCTGACTCAATGAGCGGAAGCACAGCTGGTTAAGGACTACACGGCCGCTACAGCTGTGAAATTTTTGTTCGACAACGTGTTGACTCAGTTCGGATGCCCAAAAATTCTAATGAGTGACCGTGGAATGCACTTCCTAAATGAAACTATCAACGCACTCACTGAGGAGTTCCAGGTGTATCATCAGCAAAGTATGTCATACCACCTGCAAGCTAATGGGACAGTAGAAGCATTCAACAAGATTCTGGAAACTGTGTTGACCAAAGTATGTAACGCGCAGTGAAACGATTGGGACCTGCGCATACCTGCCGTCTTATGGGCATACAGAACCACATGGAAGAAATTGACGGGTCAGACACTTTTCAGGCTAGTCTACGACACAAAAGCCGTCACGCTAATGGAATACATTGTACCCAGATTATGAATAGCAGCGATGACAAGCATGGCAGACCGCGAAGATTTGGAAGAGAGGCTCGTGCAACTGGAAGAACTTGAGGAAGAACGATTTCTGGCGGGATTCCATCAACAGGTACAGAAACAGCACGAGAAAGCTTGGCACGATCGCCATATCAAGTTGCGCACATTCAAAGTAAACGATTTAGTATTGTTGTATGACAACAAGTTCGAAAAATTCCATGGAAAAATCTGCATGCATTGGTTGGGACCATATATGGTGAAAGAGGTCACAGACGGAGGCACGGTCTAGCTCGTCAAGCTTAATGGAGAGCCCTTCCCAAGGAAATTAAATGGCAGTCGCCTGAAGCCCTACATGAGTGGGCAGGCTGCCTGACTCACCGACCAAAGCACAGTCTCAGCCCTCCAAGCAGTTGAAAGAAGGCGTGGGACTATAAACAAGTCTGCAGGAGAGCTGCGCGAAAAAAGGGTTCCGCGTAGGACAAGTATATTGCAGGAATCGCGGTCGTGCATAAGGGGCTGCGCTGCTGCGCAGACACACTGGAAATTGATCTTTGAGGTCATTATTCATGACAAGATGGTCCATTTAAGACAACGAGGAGCAGACGGTGGGCAATTAAGACATGGAGTCAGAACTGGATTGGAAACGATCTACCGCCAGTATTGCATTAATGAGCCAAAAAATGGGGGAACGGTCGAATATGAATTTCAGCAGGCCTATAAATCACAGTTGGTCATTCACTGAATAAACCGTGGCATCTTGAGACTTAAGTTATTGTGCTATCTAATAGGTATGGACCCGTCGAACTTCGCGGCCTTGAGAGTAAGCCCCATGGTTGCAACATTAGAGACGCAGGACCTTCGGGACAACGTAATGTCGACAGCCAAGGCCGCCGCGCCAAGCCCAATGTCAGCGTTGGCGAATGTACTGAAAATTCCGCAACAGATAGCAAGACTGGTCCGGACGTCGCCGCAGAACCCACGATCTGGTAAGCGATCTATGAAAGATAAGGCCAAGACGGTGAACCTTCGGATAAAAGACAGAATTCCATTGAAAAGTGCGTACCTGGGTTGTGTGCCCACGACGGAACTTGAAGATTGGGACCTCGCGGACAGCAACAACTCTCTTGCAAAATTGCAACACAAGCTTCAGCAGACATTAAGTATACTGGACCAAAGATCACGAGCTTGCTACTCTTGCACAAAAATTTCACGCATTTGACATCTTAGCTAGAGCTAAAATCCTATGAGGGGTCGCTTTTTGTTAACCTAGCAGAGCAGAATGAGCATCATCAGTTAAGCGAATTAGTAGGGGCAATGGAGCAGGAGCTTGAAGAAGCGTTGCAGGAGGCAAGGATAGATCAACAAATTGTAGTACGTCACTCACAGGGATGGTGAACCACGAAGCCTTGGTAGCGCGCCTCGCCACACCGACGAGTGACTCAGGACGAGTCACGATGATACCTTTGTAGACCTTTCCGCTCCACGTCGTTCCACTCATTAATGTATTGGCATCACCCTTTTTTCACATAACATCTCTTAATCCAAGTATTCAAAGATTTGATGTACTTACCTCGCGATCCTTTAAGAAAACGTCTTTTTGCTACGCTGTAGCTTACAGTCGTGTCTATCGCAAATTCAGTGATAAAGCCTCCTATTATCCGATCGAGCCAATGGTCTACGACCCGCGCGATCTTATCTTCTGAGGCCTCTAGCCTGCGCACCAACTCCGGAGTCCACACTATTGGTTTATCGAGCTTATACCTTTCCTGGCTGTCAGCTAACCTCACAATCCAATCATACAGCTTTGAAGAGAAGGACGCAAAGAAGATCTCGTGGATTTCTATATATATGTAGCAATCCAGCCACCTCTTCTCAGATATCTATGGGGTTCTGTTTTCTTGTATCACGAACTCGTGAAGCTTCTGATCCAACCAACCTTCAATTTCCTTCTTCGTAGGGTTCCAGTGTTCCGATATCAGACATCCCTTAGGCAGATCTCGGTCCCGACCTGTAAGTCTAGAGGTTCTTAAGGAAAAAATAGCATCTGCTCCCATTTTGGTTTTCCCAAAATGGGACATCGAATTTCATGTACATGTTGATGCGTCGTGTATTGCACTGGGCGATGTACTCACGCAGGAAGGTGCGGAAGGCATCGATCACCCGATCGCAGAAGAAGACCAAGGCATCCAAGTTGGGTGGGGAGCCTATCACACTGACTGAGGGTGACCTATGCGACATCGGCGATACAGTTCGGAAGCTTCCAAGGCCCTATACAGATCTGTCGACTTATGATGGATTGACAGCGATAGATGAATTCTTGAACAAGTTTGACAGCGCAGTTCCAGAGCACCAATGGTTCGATGCATTGAAGTGGGCGCTACGTGCGACACCTGCACGTTGGCGGGGAACACATCAAGGAAACTTTGAAAACTGGCGCGGCTGCAGAAGGATGATGTGGCTACAGTTTGGAGGTTACGGCGGCCTTAGCTGTCAAGGCGGTAATACCAAGCCCTTGGAGCCTATTTCAAACAATAGAGAGCCTTTTTGAGTCTGCATACACGTTTTGCATCATTTTCAAGAATGAATCCTTATGGTTGTTCAATATAAACTTCTTCTTCTAAATCTCCATTAAGAAAGGCTAATTTTACATCCATTTGGTATACTTTGAATTTCCGAAAACAAGAAAGAGCAAGAAACATTCTTATGGCTTCAAGTCTGTCAACAGGTGCAAAAGCTTCTTCAAAATCTATACCTTCTTGTTAAGCATACCCTTTACAAACAAGTCTGGCCTTGTTTCTAATGACTTCTCCATTTTCATTCAGCTTGATCTTGAATATCCATTTAGTTCCTATTATATTTTTATCATGAGGTCTAGGAACTAATTCCCAAGATTTTTTTTCAATTTTCTCAAGTTCTTCATCCATGGCCTTGACCCAACATTCATCTTTGCGTGCTTCATTTACATTTTGAGGTTTGGTGGAGGATAGTAATGCTAGATAGATTGACATCCCTGTAATAGTTCTTGTCTGTACACCAACCTCCTTTTCTCCTAAAATTTGAGTTTCTGGATGATTTTTCTGAACATACATGGACAGAGTCTTTTCTTCTACCATTATATCTTCTTCTAGTGCTTCATTGGTTTATTCTTCAATATAATTTTGATTTGATGTGGGAAAGTAATCCCCATCTTCCTCGTTGTCATAATCCTCTGTTGATTTTATCTGTTTTGGATTTTTGCATGCTTCATCAACTACAACATCAATGCTTTCAACAATTTTCCCAAGTCTTTTATTATAACATTTATATCCTTTACTTCTGGAAGAATAACCAAGAAGAATCCCTTCATCTGCTCTGGGTTCAAACTTACCAAGTTTTTCATCAGTCTTTTTGATAAAACATTTGGTTCCAAAAACTTTAAAATATTTTACAGTAGTAGTCTTACCATACCAAAGTTCATGTGGAGTTCGAGTGTTATTTACCCGAACATTTGCTTTGTTGAGAATAGTCACGGCAGCAAATGCAGTTTCACCCCAGAAGGTTGCAGAAGTTCCAAATTCATCCAGCATAGCTCGAGCCATTTGTTGAATTGTTTTGTTCATCCTTTCTACCACACCATTTTGCTGAGGAGTTGTTGCGGTGGAGAATTGTCTTTTTATTCCATGTTGCTCACAAAAGTCAAAGAATTCATCCGATATAAATTCCCCTCCTCGATTAGATCTGAGGCATTTGATTTTTCGCTCTAATTCATTTTCAACCAAAGCTTTGAAAGCTTGGAACTTTTCAAATGCATTGTCTTTATGCTTTAGAAGACCTATCCAACACATTCTGGAAAAAACATCAATGAACAAAATAAAGTATTCTTCTCCACGAGGTGACTTTTTCCTTGTTGGTCCACATAAATCAGTATGGATAAGTTCAAGAGGCTTGCTAGCTAACCCTTCTTTTTCCATGAAGTGAACTCTGGTTTGCTTACCGATTTGACATGGTTTGCATATTGTATTTTTTGGGATGTTGATATCTGGAAGATCACGAACAACCTTGACTCTGCATGCTTTTCTTATTTGAGAAAAGCTTAGATGTCCCAATCTTCTATGCCATAGCCAGTTTTCATCATTTTTTATTAGATACCACTGTTGTTGTCCTCCTTTGAGTATGTATAAGTTGTTTGGAGTTCTTGTACGTTTGACACGGTCTCTCATGTATCAAGCTCACGAACAACACATCTGTTTGATCAAAACACCACTTCATTTCCTTGATCACACATTTCACTAACACTCAACAAGTTATGCTTTAAACCATCTACATACATAACATTTCCAGCTTTAACCTTTTCTTTCAAAAAAACAAAACCTGTACCTTTTATGACAGCTAAAGTGTCATTTCCAAATGAGACATTCTTTTCTTTTTCTAAGGCATTATATGAGTGAAGTTTCTCTTTGTCACCAGTCATATGTTTGGAGCATCCACTGTCGATGTACCACTGATTTTCTTGTCCTTTGGCATACAAGGCTATACCACATCTTTCTGTTTGAGATTCTTTCCTTCTCCATATCTTGAGATTTAATGGCGTTTGCTCCTTTTGAGGTGTTTGCCGAAATTTGCTCCTGCATTTAGATTCTTCATGACCAAAGTTGTTACAAATTGAGCATTCTATTTCATTTTCAAGAGGAGAAAAATTATTATAGGAACTTCTTTTGATCCCTGTTACATTCTTTTGATTTTGTGTTTCTCTAGTCATGATGGTTTTGTAAGCAACGCATTGAGCAGCTTTGTGCCCAAAATTATGACATGAAAAACATTGCCCATTAAAGAAGTTTTTGCGACTATCGAATCTATTTACCTGTTGATTGTAGTTTCTATTGATATTCATCTTTGGAGCAAATTGAGTATGATTTGCCTGAGATTGGTTGTGGCTTCTATTGATATTCATCCTTGGAGCAAATTGAGTATGATTTACCTGGTGATCAGCTTTATGCTTTTGCTGACGATTGTCATACTGTTTACTGCTCTTTGTTGCATGAAGATAGCTTTTAGTGGAGGTTGACGGCTTCTGTGATTGAGATGCTTCTTCAGTATATCCAAGACCTATCTTTATCAGAGGAGAATGCTAAACTTTGATAATTTCATTTAAAATTTCTAATCCTTTAGCAAATCTAAGATTGACAGATTTTGTTTTCTCAAGATCTTTTCTTAGACCCACAATTTCACATTCTAGTTTTTCACTGTGTTTTTCTTTTTCAGCATGTTGGTATGTCAAGGTATCTATGATCATATTCTTTTCTTCTAAATAGATTTTGAGTTTAGAGATTTCTTCATGAAAGTTTTCCTCTTCTAAAGCATCACAAAAATCATCATTGTCATAAGCCATGAGAAGTCTATAATTATCACTATTAGATAAACCATCATATCCTCTTCTAAACTATCCCAAAAATCATCGATATCATAAGCCAAGAGAAGTTTGTAATCTTGACCAGTTTCATCTTCATCACTATTAGATAAACCATCGCTATCTTCATGAGTATAGAAACTCCTATTCACAACTTGTTTCCTATTCCCTTTTGCATATTCCTTTTCCTTTTTCATATTTATCTTTATGAGGACATCTGGCAGCATAATGACAGACTCTATCACAAGCAAAGCATTTGAAAGGTAGCTTACCTCTGAACCTTCCAGAACCCCGTTGAAGCTTCTTGACAAAATTTACCTCATCTTCTTCATCTGAAAGTGTCCTGATTCATTGTGTTTTTCCTCTTCTTTTCCTTTTGCTGAAACTTTAAATGTGGTTTCTCTCATATCTGATGGACCTCCTTTCCTCATCTCAAAGGCAGTTAGGATTCCATGAAGCTGTGTCATAGTGATATTCTGCAGATCTTGTTTTTCTTCTATGGCAAACACTTTTGATTCAAATTTAGCTGACAAAGATCTCAAAATTTTCTCAATTAAGGTAACTTCCTTTATTTCTTCACCCAGCATCTTCATACAATTAACAACCTCATCTATACGTAAGAAGTAACTAGCTATTCTCTCATCACTATGCATCTTAAGAGTTTCATACTGAATTATGAGAGTTTGAAGCTTACAACGTTTTACCTGAGAGTCTCCTTCGTAGCTCTGAACGATTTTGTCCCATATCTCTGGCTGATTTGAGCTGCATGACTTTGACAAACTTCCCAATAAAGTATTGACAACTTTGGCATTGGTTTCATATTGCTTTTTACCTGCCGTGTTTGTAAGAATTGTTGTTGGAAATTTATATCCTCCTTCCACAATTTACCAAACATCTGTTCCAAGAGATTGTAAATAAGTTGTGGTTCTTATTTTCCAATAAACAAAGTTGCTCCCATCAAAGATTGGCGGTCTGATGGATCCCATGCTTTCGTGATTATTCATCTTGATGGATCTTCCTTCAAGCAATCAAGCTTCTTCTGAAGGACCTACTCTGATACCAATTGTTGGAAATAACACTGAGAGGAGGGTGAATCAGTGTTATCAGATCAATAATTTTATTTCTCAAACAGATTTATATACGCTACTTCAATGAAGTGAACTACGTGTAGACGCAAATGTGATTAGAGAAACCAGCGTATATCCAGAGAACTTGTGATTTAGACAATTTATCATGTGTTGATCTTAAACCAGTACGTCAGTAACTTATTACACAATGCAGTAAAAGCAGAATAAAGCATCACACATAAGCAGCACACATGAACACCAAGATTTAAGGTGGAAACCCAATGTAGGTGAAAACCACCTGCTGCTGTCGTCTCTGTCTTCTTTTAATAATAAGAAAATCTGTTTACAATCTTGTATTAGTGCAGACTTATACCAGTACGCATGCTTCTACCTGCAAAAGTTTACAACCTTATCTCGTTCTCCAACTTCTACTGGAAGGGAGCTACAACCCCCTAGCTATTGTACTAGCCAATATGTTTACTAATACGTAGGTGTCAGCCTACAGAAAAACTCCACTCTTCCACCAAGGACCACGTTTCATGAATTTTCAGACTGGATGCTCTAGGCACATATCAAGACATATGAAGACCTTGACTTATCAACAACCCATCAGAAATTTAGAAACTCAAACTTCATCAACCAACATGCAGTTAATCTGAAACAATCAGATCACTATCACCAGCAGACTATGCTGAACCCAGAAACCTGCATCATCATTCAAAACCAGTTGTAACCTCAGAAACCATGCATCAGACTATATATGCTACTTGGCTAAACCCAAACTGCGTGTATACGCTACTTCCATTAATCAAACCTGCGTATACCTCCAAAACTACTACAAACATAAACTTTTGAATCAGGTTTGTACCAACCAGTAATATACTGAACATCTACTGTCAACTTACAGAGCTTTACACAGGCAACAACAGAGATCACTTCTTCTCACTTATACAATCAATCTATCAAATATCAAACTCCTTATTCATTCAGTTTTACATTCAAATCTAAGAAGACTCCATTGACAGACAACAGTAAAACAGCAGCACTGATCTGATAGATCAGTGATCCTTGAACATCAAGCTTTTCTTTTGCATACGCTACTTGGATGAGTCGAACCAACGTGTATACGCACCTTCACCTAAGCGAACCAGCGTACAAATCTGCAAATACTTACTTCATAACTTCATTGCACCTCTGGACTTCATACATACTCAGATAAGAACATTTACAGTGTAATCATGCATTAGCATTCAGATCTAGACTATCCATAATCAAATCATATAATAATAATTCATTTTAGGTCTCATGATCATTAGATCTCATCCCCATCAACCGCTAAGGTTCATCCTTAGTTCAGATCAAGCAAAGCACCATAAACGCATAACATGCATATTTGCTTTTGATCTCACTCTTCATAAGATATTCATTGCTTGTTCCTTTAGCCCTTTGATCTTCTCCACCTTATATACCTAGGTCCCTTGTCAATACTTCAGACCAAAACCACTTAGGACCAATACCTTGGACCAAATACCTAGGGTCAATACCTCAAACCAAATACCTTGGACCAAAACCTTGATTTTCCAACATGTATGTGATTTTCCTCTTGTGGGAGTGCGTGTATACGTATATGCTATTTTTGTTCTGTGGACCGATGTCTATACATTGTTTTGACTAAATGGGCCTGCGTATATTTCTTAAATTGCTTTACATCAACCTTTTCCTTTACCTTCTTTATTCTGATCAGTAGACCTTAGCTCCATCTTCTTGTTCTTCTGTACCATTGCCCTGTAACCTCTGAATATACCTGTTGTACCGTGAGTTGCCTTCTATCAAAACTAAATTGACCTGCGAGTGAGTTGCCATCAAGGACAACACTTGTATCATAATGCCAACACTCCAAAGATATATCAACAAGATAAATGCCAATGTTGCTTAACTCCAAATATCAAGAGCTATTCAATTAGATTAGAAGCCTTTAAGTAAATATCACTTAGAAGCCCAAAATATTGCAAAGATTGCTCAATGAAATTTTGAAATAAGATACTCCAATGCTTAAACCAAGAACACTTAGATCTTTAGATTCACTTCACTTAGGCAACCAAGATCATTAGATAATGATGTTAATTTGCTTTAGAGAGTGAGCCAATTAGTGCAAAATTGACAAGATTATGAGTAAGCTCACAAAGGACAAACAAGTGTTAGTTTTCTTATCCAATATTACCAATGTCAACAAGCACACTAAATAATGAAGACATAATCTTTCTTACAACAAGGCATGAATCATTGAAAAGACTTCAAGTAACTTATGTTCTAGTTACTTTCCAATGAGCAGTAAATAAGTGTGTGACAGCAGTAGATTATTTATAGTCAAAACTCAAAACAGTGCCAAAACTATCAATTTTCCCTTGACTTAGATGAGAGCAATTAGCATATAATGTAACTCATTAAAAATGCTTCAGTCACCACTATATATATCAGACTTCAAGATGTCTGTGACAGTCATTCACTTTTTATGAGACAAGTTAAGAAATCCTTATCAAAAAATTTCTAATGATTAGCCAATGTGCTAGAACATTTATGAACTGATTTTAGGGCACTTTTGTGTGTCCGTTATCACTGTAAGAAAAGATATGACTATTGTAACAAAACGGTGATATGTAAGGGTTTGGAGGTCAAACCAAAGGCCCTAGGCCTTGGAGATCACTTGTCCAACTTGTCCAATCTTTCCTCAATGAATGTGGCACTTGAAAACAAAAATTCATAGGCCAATTTCTCTGCAAAACCACCAAGAATTAGCTCAAAAAATCAAATGCACCCACAAAGGGAAAAGAAGAATTAGGCAAGGGAAGGGCTATAAGGCCTAGAGGCCAAAAACGCCTCACGGCAAGGAAGAAAATGCCAACTAGGGCTTCTGTTAAGGGAGGAGACCCCACAAGGCATTGTTGTAGGCCCTAGAACGGTTGCGGCCAAGGCTTAAGGCCTCAATGAGGCCTACGACAAGCTTAGGAGGGGATCCAAGAGGGAATTGACGGGGGTCGAGTGTAATGATCCTAAATAGGAAATACAAGTTATAACAACAAATATTCGATGCAGCAAAATACAAAAACGAAATGTTCAGCAAACACCCATATAAGAACTGTAAATGGAGAACTTTTGAGCCATTTTATTAATTTTTTGCAAGCCAAATACACTAGATGATGGAATGGTGCACCTAGGCTTGTCTCGATGGACAAATAGGACCAAACCCAGGTAGGAAAAAGGTTGAGCTGAAGGTTGCCCAGCTGCTACACCACTCTACACTGCGCTGCCCAGAAAACTACTGCTCTGCTGAAGTTCAAACGGCAGGAATGGATAATAAAACCGCCCAGAAAATTATATCCTTTTAACCCTGGACTCCTTGGCCAAAACTTGGAAAAACCCAAAAGGGATTTTAGCTAGTTTTGACTTTGGTTTTTCGAACCCCTTGGAGCCTCACCGCAGCTATGGCTGCCAAATTCGACCTGCTGGACACTGGCTGCAAACTCCTCCAAAATGTTGGGTTAACCCTTTCTATCCAACTCCTAACTCCCCGAATGAACTCTTGGCCCGACCCAGCTGCTCTCCAAGCACCATGAAATTCTGTTGTCTGGACTCTACACTGTCTCTCAACCCAGAAATGCGAATTGTTGGAATGTTGGCTCAGTTGGCTGAAAGCTCCAGCGAAAATGCATGTCCAACGCTGCTACCTCAGCTCCCTCATCTCTCGACAAGTTGTGTGATCCCTGCTAATCTCAAACTCCCTCTGCATGATTCCCTGGTTGCCCAAAAATACTCACTCCCTTCCTTTGTGTTGTTGTTGATCTGTGTCACTGCCCCGAAACTCCTGAAAATTCTTGTAGAACAACCTCCCTAGGGCAGGCACAGATGGTCCCCCGAAGTAGAGGTTGAATCTCCCGCGTGAGAGACTCGTGGCTAAACAGCTGGTAGACTCGTTAAACAGCAGAGTGAACAAATGTGTGTTTGTTTGCAAATGTCAAAGATGAAAACAAACTGAGAGTTGATCTCTCTTTATAACTCCTTGGGCCCCCTTAGCCTCATGTGGGCCCCTCCATCCACCCACTCGATTTTCCCTCCAAGCATATCGAATGGCTAATTCAAACTCCTATGTGGGTGGCCCCCACATTCCACTAGTAACTAGATAAAGTCCATTTGGCCCCTAAGTCCCTAAATCGAAAGTGTGGGGCCCTCTTCCTTAGTAAAAAATGTGCAAAATTATGTAACAGCACCCTGTTACTAATGGGTTTGAAAAGGGGCATGACATCGAGGCTGGACAGAGGGAAAATGAGGGAAGTCGAGGGGCAAGGAAAGTTGGACGGTGTTGAAATTTGGTACCAGAGGACAGGTGGTCCCCTTAGGGTTTGATCTTTGACCTAGAGAAAAGTGTCCAATTGAATTTAATTTTTCTCCTAAAGTGACTTTATAATTTTTATAAAGTCGAATCTAATTTAAAAGTGACTTTAACTGATAAAGTTACTAAAGTCTAATTTTAAAGTGATTCTAATAAAGTCAATGTAAAATTAGAAAGAAAAAGTGACTTTGGAAATAAATGACTAAGTGGGTCTTTATTAAAGTGGGGTGAATTAAAAAATAGAAAGTGAGATTTAAATGAGCATTTAATCTCAGCCATAGATTTGAATCTATTTCAGCCATTGGATTTAGGGATCACCCAAAAGTCACTTAGAGTTGGATTAAAGGAGGAAAAAGAGGAAAAGATCATTCATTCTTTCATGCGCAGATTGGGAGAAAGAGAGCAAGGGAGATTTCTGGACAGGAAGGAGAAGGAGGCAGCAGCTTGGCACATATTCCAAGGCAGCACTTCAGCAAATCCGTACAGCTGAAAGAACAAGCAGTAAAAGCCAGATTTTTTTTGAGCAAACAGTAAAAGGCTGATTTTTTGGCACGAATTTCAAGGAGGCGATTTTCTGCACAGAAACCGAGGTCTATCCGTACAGTTTGTACATCCGTACAGTCCGTACATCCATACGGTCCGTACATCCATACAGCAGTTTTTAGTTTGACTGTGAGGCTGAAAAAGGAGATAAGTTTGTTTGCTGAAATTTTTGCTGAAAATTTTCTCACTGGAAAAGGCATTTTCCAGAAATAAAGAAGAGCTCTCAAACTGGTTTTCTCCAAGAGTTGTAGGGGGTTTTTCCAGGATCACATTGACCAAAAATCTATGTGTTTAAATGTGTTTTAATGGTTGTTTGTTACTGCTGATTTTTATTTCTGCAATTTCCAGCATTCTGTAAAATTTCCAGAATTTGTGTTTTCAGGAAAAAATTTATTTTTTCAGTTGTTAAATGTATGGTTATGGGAAAGGGCATTTAACTATATGGAAGAAATAAGGAGAAACTGAAAACCGGGGTGGGAAAACAGAAATTTCTACATGGTATCAGAGCTTGAGTACTAAAGTGCAGCTTGGGACAGCAAGGAGGAAAATTACAGCCTGTTGATTTTTCACTCAGAAAATTCCAGCAAGTTGATTTTTCACAAACAGCAGTTTTATCTTTACTACAGCAGTGTTATTTTTCAGTTTTAGGACAGCAGGATGTCATTGGGATTGAGGGTGGAGGATAGGCTGTATGGGCATACAAATTACAGCGTTTGGAAGAAGAGAATGCAGAGTATCTTTGAGGAGGCAGAAGTCTGGGATATCATGGTGCATACCACACAAACCCCTGTTGTTGTGCCTACTGATGCTACTCAGTTGGCTATTTATAATAAAAAGACCAACAAAGGTAAGAGGTTGATTCTAGACGAAATCAAAGACCATTGCATTCCTCATGTGAGAGGAAAGAGCAATGCCCATGAGATGTGGACAGCATTGTCCAATCTCTACCAGAGTACCAATGAGAACCGGAAAATGGTCCTGAAGGAGAAGCTGAAGAACATTAAGATGGTAATGATAGTGCAGCTGGATATCTCACAAAGATTACTAATGTGACAGATGAGTTGGCAGCAATTGGAGAGGCCATTCCACCCACTGAGTTGGTGCGGATTGCAGTGAATGGCCTCCCCCATTCATGGATGAACTTTATTGATGGGGTTTGTGCACGTGAGACCCTTCCCACATGGGAGAGGTTTTGGGATGATTGCATTCAGACAGAGATTAGAAAAGGTCAGCTTGGGGCAGCAAAGCCAGTTGAGCAAAATGAGGATGTAGCACTGGCAAGAAAGGCAAAGGGAAGAAGCAGGCTTCCACAAGCAATGGTGGGGGCAAAGGAATAGGTAAAGGTAAACAAGGTAACACACAGAAGGACTATTCCAAGGTGAAGCGTTGGAATTGTCAAAAGATAAAACACTATGCAATTGTGTGTCCGGAGAAGAAGAAGAAGGGGAAGAACCAGAGCGTGGCAGCTTCAGCAGAGGTTGAGGACTTTGCAGTTCGTTTTAACTGGGAGTTTGGGTTCACTGCGTATGAGTCCTCTAGTGCAGGATCACCTGCCACACAAGTTCAGAGGGAGCATGCTTTTCCCTCGATTAGCGGAGCATCTTCAGGTATCTGGTATGTGGACAGTGGGGCTTTACGTCACATGACAGGAGTGCGTGAGTACTTCTCTGAGCTTTCAGAGAGTGGCACTAATATAGAGGTACTACTTGGTGATGACATAGTTGTTAGAGTAGTCGGGGTGGGGACACTGACATTTCAGAGGGAGTCCAAACCTCCCTTGAAGGTGACAGATGTTCTTTATGTGCCAGGGATGAGGAAGAACCTCATATCCATTTCAGCGTTGGAGGACAGAGGGTATGAGGTACTGTTCAGGGGAGGACAGGTGTTGATGTATCCTAGGGGCACTCCAGCTGATTCAGCTAGAGTGATAGGTGTACGCCATGCAAAGGTGTATAGGTTTGCATTCCAGCCCTTTTGGCATTGAGTAGTATACGAAGCGAGAGCTACAGTTCTAAGAGGCGTGATGAGATTTGGCACCGCAGGATGGGACATATGTATCATGGAGCCTTGAGGACCTTGCGGGAGATCACTACAGGTGTGCCAGATTTCAGTACTGATCACTTTGATACTTGCAGAGGATGTGCGATGGGCAAGTTTTCCAAATCCCCTTTTCCCAGCAGTGACAGCAGAGCCACTGGGAAACTTGATTTGATTCATTCTGATGTGAGTGTTCGGATGTCTCATGTTTCCTTGAGTGGATATGAGTACTGTGTTTTATTCATTGATGATCACTCCAGGAGGACCTGGATTTATTTCTTGAAGACCAAGAGTGAAGTCTTCAAGCGGTTTCAGGAGTTTAGAGCTCTTGTGGAGACACAGACAGGTTGGAAGATCAAGTCCCTGAGGTCGGATAATGGGGGAGAGTACACCCTTGGAGAGTTTGTTGATTATTGTGCAGAGGCAGGCATTAGGAGGGAGTTCACTGTTCCTTACAACCCCTAGCAAAACGGGGTTGCGAAGAGCAAGAACAGATCCATCGTAGGGGTTGCCAAAGCCATGTTACATGATCAAGGGTTGCCATTGTTCTTGTGGGCATAGGACTGCAACACAGTTGTTTACTTGCAGAACAGGAGTCTGCATTGTGCCTTGGGGCACATGACTCCAGAGGAGGCTTTCTCTGGGAAGAAGCATGATATTGGTCATCTTCCTATCTTTGGATGCATTACATACTCCTACATACCCAAGGAGAAGAGGACCAAACTAGAGCCCACCGCAGAGAAGGGTATCTTTGTGGGCTACAGTGAAACCTCAAAGGCCTTTCGGATTTACATTTCTGCACAGAGGAGAATTGTTGTTAGGCGGGATGTGAAGTTCGAGGAGGACAAGGCCTTTAGGAGGTCACGGGAGTTAGAGTATCTGGATCAGTCAGACCCTCAGCAGCAGTTGAGTCAGTCGCAAGGATCCAGTGGGCAGGGATAAGGAGGATCAGGAGGTACATCTATGAGGATGTCAGTTCCGTCAGTGCAGTGGCTCGCCGAGCCAAAGGGGTGGTGCTCCGAGCAGTTCACTAGGGAGTCCACTGATGGACAGTTCACACGGTACCTCAGCTTCTACAGGTTCAGGTGCAGGCAAGAGGACAGCAGACAGGCAGTCAGGAGTTGTTCAGGCTACTGATGGTGATGAGGAGGAGGAGTTTCATTCTCCCATGGGAGAAGCATGCTCAGGGAAAAGGAAGCCCAAGTGGCTTCAAGACACCTTGAGAGATGCCACATCTATTGTTGAGACCACCTGAGAGGTTTTGTAGCTATATGGCAATGGCTACCAGCATCCTTGACTCTGAGCCTTCTAGTTATGAGGAGGCAGCTAGCCAATAGGTCTGGAGAGAGGCCATGCCAGAGGAGTATTCTTCTATCATGAAGAATGATGTTTGGGAGATGGTGCCGAGGCCTGAGGGCAAATCCGTGGTTACTTCCAAATGGCTTTACAAGGAAAAGCATGCTGCAGATGGCAGCATTGAGAAATTCAAAGCGAAGTTTGTGGCTAGAGGGTTCTCCCAGGTAGAGGGAGTTGATTATGAGGAGACCTTCGCTCCCGTGGCTCGATATACTTCGATTCGCTCCATTATATCGATAGCAGCAGAGATGGGTTGAAAGATCCACCAGATGGATGTGAAGACCGCATTTCTCAATGGCTTCATACAGAAGGAGGTGTACACTGAGCAGCCACAGGGCTTTGAAGTGCATGGGAAGGAGTCCCATGTATGCAGACTGAAGAAGGCCCTTTATGGCCTGACGCAAGCTCCCAGAGCTTGGTACTCCAGGATAGATACTTATTTGCAGGGGATGGGTTTCACAAAGAGTGAGGCAGATCCGAACCTTTACTTTATTGTGATAGGTAAGGAGCCTCTCATTCTGGTGCTGTATGTGGATGACTTGGTCATTACAGGTGCAGAGAGACTCATAGAGCACTGCAAGAGAGATCTTGCTACGGAGTTTGAGATGAAGGACATTGGCTTGATGCATTACTTTTTAGGTTTGGAGGTGTGGCAGGAAGAGGGGCATTTCTTCCTGGGGCAGGGGAAGTATATTGTGGACATCCTTAGCAGATTCCACATGGAGGATTGTAGACCCATGTCGACACCGATGATCACCAACTGGAAGAAGCTTCATGCTTCGGATTCCGAGTTGGTGGATCTCACATTGTACAGGCAGCTGATTGGTTCCTTGATGTATTTGGTCAACACTAGACCAGATATTTGTTTTGCAATCAACATGATGAGTCAGTTTATGTGTGAGCCTAGGAAGGTTCACTAGGTCGCTACAAAACACATTTTGCAGTACTTGCAAGGAACAATGGATTATGGTCTGGACTACAGGCAGGGGGATGGAGTGAGATTGGCAGGTTATACTGATTCTGATTGGGCAGGTTGTGCTTCTGATAGGGAGAGCACTTCAGGGTGTTGTTTTGGGTTGGGTTCAGCAGTAGTGTCATGGTTCAACCGGAAGCAGCAGTCAGTAGCATTGAGT
>APFE030527120.1:1811-18697 GCA_000404065.3 Pinus taeda
TTTGTTTAAACTTTTGCTCAACCTTGACGGCATCTCAGTATGCCGTGCCGAGCGAGGAGATGTTTAGGAATTCTATTTCTTCCTGGATGTACTTGTGCAGGCAACCACGGTATTTGAGTACCAAATGTTGCTCTGTATCCTTGATACCCAACTTTGTGCAAAGGGTATGGAAAATATTGGTAAGCTCCGGTACGTCTTGGTCCCTTCCCTGCCACAGCGTGGTCCACTTTATGTATTGATCCTCATAGCTTCTGGCAGGGTAGTACTGCTCCTTGATGGCATCTCGGAATGAATTCCAAGTCGGTGCGACTGAGAATAGTGAGCCTGTACTTTAATCCTTCTACTCACAGTAGGTTTCCCACCAATCCTTGACGTGGGGGGCTGCTTGAGAAGAGCGAAAATAATCTTTTCCCAATTGGAAAAATCATGAATAGAAAAATAATCCTCTAGCACATTTAACCATTTATTGACGGCATCTGCGTCTATCTGACCCTTGAATATGGGGATTTCAAAATTAACTTGTACCTTAAATGGTGTGGCATTTCCAGGGATGCTGTTGGAAGCCGATGCGTCGCCCCTGGGTAGCCGCTGAAGGATTTGGGAAAAGTTGTCCATCATTACGTTACTTTGTCGCTCGAGGGCTTCTTCGAGCAAGATTTTGATAGGATCTCCTACCCCCTCGTCTTTCTTTTTATCTGCCATGGGAGGCCGTTGGGATTTGCGAGGCTGGTCTTGCAAAGGTTCGACCAGTTCAAGCCCTAACTCCTTATATCCCGACCTCGTTGGGGACATGCAAAGAAAAACAGAGAAGAAAAGCAGACTGCTTTGATACCACTGATCCAGATTTAAACAGGGATGCAACAAATTATAGAGATAACCATAAACACAAAGATGCAGCGGAAATAATACTTCATTTCATTAATATAAAATATTGAAATATGCTTACAAACAGGAATGGAAATAAACTAGCTAGGGTGATGGTAGCTTATCTTTGAGAAGAGATGTGGCGGCTACATGCCTCTGAACTATCTTACAATGAGGCTCAAGGGCCTTTTTATTATTTAAAAATAAGAGAAAAACCTAAACAACCAAAACCCTAACCCAAGGAGATGTAACACTAAGAAATTGTGGGCCCCGTTGGGGTGAGTTGGATAGCCAACTTTCCGGGGTCGCGAATTGGTCATATTATCTCCGTTTGACGCGCATGATAGCCCGTTGGAAAGATCTCTCCGAGGACTACGACGGAAAATATGAATTTAAACAATAAAACATTAATGGTAGATTTCCAAAAAAACGTCGTTTAGGGCCTCAAAACGGCTCCAGAAGTTTAGGACCTGAAAAACTGCTAAAAATAGTAAATTGTGCTATAATTAAGGAAACTAAAAAACTGAAAGAAGCATTGGTGGGGATCCAAGTGGAATTAGCAAGTGGCCACCAATATCCACTTGGATCATTAAGACTTTAGATGAATCCCTTTTGATGCCATATTCTTGCAATCAGAGAGAATCTTGTAAAGCTTTCCTTGCATAGATCATGCTTTGTGACTTCTGCGGGATTCCCAACTTTTCTTGAACCTTCTCCTTCAAATCTTGTACCAAATCTTCTGCACTAGCCCTTATGGAGACCTATTTTCCATCTCTACATTTTACAAATAATAAAAAGGTACTCCCATATCCAGATCTATTTAACAACTCTCACAATTGTTCAATTTTTGAGATATAACCCCTAGTTTTTGCACTTTAGCGAGGGTATGATTTATTTATTTATTTTTCCAGATTTGTAGGATGATCTGCCATATCCATTAGAGTATTACATGGATCTAGGGTTTTCCAATGTTTCTTTGCCAGATCCAAACCGATATTTAACTAAGCTACACCCTAAAAGCCATCGTTCATCGAAACACAACTCATATGGGCAGATCCATACCTCTGGATCTGTACAAAATAACAAACCCTTTTGGTGTCATTAAATTTCAACGCTCTCTCCAACATCAATTTACTCTGCAAAGACCTGAGTGCAAATGACGTTTTCCAAAGCTTGACTAAAAAAGTTTGAGGGTCGTTTTCCTCTGAACCATACCTCCGACCTAGAAGTTGATCCTCCGATTTGTTACCATCGAGGGCTTGAGAGATATGATGTGACCCTTCATCGGCGACATGATACTCCTTGCATGTGACTATCTGCTCCAAAAAAATATTCACGCAAACCAGATCCATGCCATACTCTTGGAACAGGTGCATATCTCCTTGTTTGAATACTCCCTAGGCTTCAAAAATGGCCTAGAGCTCACTGTTAATGATAAACAAAACTCTGCATACAAAAAATTGATCCATCCTTCTAGGCCTAAATGAAAACAATATTCTCGTCACCTTTGCAATACTAAGAAGGTTGAAGATGAAAAACACTTTCTCTTGTATTTCCCAGTCGTACTAACATCCATTATAATTTTCAAAATCTTTGCTACACTACCAACCTTCTTGACTTGTTAAGTCAACAAAACTATGGTGATCTAAGAATGTTTCTCTCCATTATTTTTTATCATAGAAATATAATATTAAAGAATCTCAATTAATCTCTTACTTTCTTAAGGTCAAATAGACTATATTGGTCTTAGTGAATATTAATCATCATCATCAATTAGTTTGAAAATTAAGTATAAGTTAGTTAAGAAATATTAACATTTTTATTGAGTTGGTTAAATTATTGTTTTAAAAATATTAAATTTTAAAGCAAAACCACCATCATAATCATTATTTGAATATGGTAGGTTATTATTTTATAAGTTATGGGGTTTAGGTTGGTAGGTTAGAGATAAAAAGAGATTTTATAATTGCAAAAACAAATTCCAAGGCAAAAAAACATATAATACACAATTGAGGAAGGGGACCATTGAACCAATAAGTATCTTAGCCCCACAACAAATTAATTATTATGTCAGTAAGAGGACCACCTTTGTGGACTCCCTCATTAAGATAATAATTATCACATATTAAGATAATAATTATCACATATTGAGGTATTTATGATGTTGCAAACCAAACTATACACACCAATGTGGATAGGAGAAGAGGGGATTCATAAAATACATAATTGAATTTTATTTTAACTTATCATTCAACTAACAAGTGATCAAATGTTTTGTTGTTGAGAAGTGAAGCAAAAAAGGCTCAATTTGACTTAGCCTTGGTCAAATTGAGAAAATTTGAAATTTCCACGTCAACAAACAACTTGGAGGCAATTAACTGAGGTGACATGGCTCTTTTCACTCAGTTAGCTCAGTAAATTTGAGTTTGTGGGCTTGGAGTTTAGTTTTCATGCGTTGATTTCTATTTTGTAGCAATCTAATTCAGTTATCTTTAGTTGTACTGAGTTAAACTAGTTCTAACAGTTAATAGAACTAGTTGGAGGTTAGTTGCGCAGTGGGACAACAAAGTAACTCAGAGATCATCTAGTTAACTGATCAATCAACCAAAAATAGGTCATGCATGTAAAGAATTTGAATTTTTCAGTTGTGGTGGAGATTCCAAGGCAGTGTAACATCAGGTATAGACTAGTATTGAGTGTATAGGTGTTGCATGCAATTAATGATTAATCCTTGGGAATAACATAATCAATTTGGAGGAAATTCCTGAAGAATAGGGACCAATTTCCTTAGGATTTGCGCAAGGAAATAGGAGCTTAGGTGGAGGCAGGAATTGACTAAGTTTGGATCAGAGCTTTTCATTGAGCAGAGAAAATAGTTATTCACTTGAAGGTTGAGCTCAGAGCGAGCAAGAAATTGTAATACATTCTCTATTCATCTGATTAATGCAAGCAGGCTTAAGGGGTTTTAACCGGTTGGTTTCCCCTAGATAAATCAATGTACTTGTGAATGTGATTGTTGCATGTTTGCAAATGTTGTTCTAAATTGTGAATTAATTTCCATAGAGCAATAGAGTAGAATTGTGTCTCTTGATTTAGATTAAATTTTTTGAGCAGTTACAATTCTATCACCATATTTCTGCATGGTATCAGAGCAGGATTCACATTAGAACAAGAAGTTCAAAGTTGTTCCTTAGGAGGCTTGAGCTTGCAGCTTCAGTATAGGAGGATTTCTTCAGAGTTGGGAGAATGGCCTTCAATGGACTGAGATTAGAATATGTCTTAGAGGGAAACTCAAATTTAATTTCCTATAAGGATCGCATGGAGGAAGTGTTTGATGACAATGGATTGCTGGATTATGTCAAGACAAACATTCCAAAACCAAGATCAACTGATGCCCAAAACCTAGCCCAATGGAAGAAAGATGTTGACAAGGGAGGAGAATAATGTTGGAGGGAGTGAGAGACCAAATTGTCTCAAATCTCCATGGCAAGGAAACTCCTTTCGGAATGTGGAAGGCCTTAATTGGGCTATTTGGGAATAACAGTGACCATAGAAAACTGACCCTCAAAGAAAAACTTCAAAACATTAAGATGCATAAGAATGATACTATTCTGTAGTATCTCACCATATTTACTCAAGTTAAGGATGAGATTGGAGGGGTTGGTGTAAATGTTGCAGAAGATGAATTGGTGATCCTAACTCTTCTAGGCCTTCCCAAAATATGTCATCGCTACCAAGACTTGGTGAATGGGAGGGAGAAATTACCAAATTAGGAACGCTTATGGTCCGATTTGGTACAAGAAGAAATTAGGTGAAATATCAGAGATTGAAGCTCATCCAAGGGAGAGGATGAAGAAAATTTTTCATTGGTTGGAAAGCGCAAGAATGGCAAAGGGAAGAAATCTAAAACCAAACCAGAATCTAGCCAAGGGGGCAAGAAGAAAGACTTGTCCAAAATAAAATGCTTCATTGTCATGAATTCAAGCACTATGCTAAAAAGAGTCCACACAAAAAGTCTAGCAAGAAGAACTCAAACGGAGCAACAGGTGAAGCATTGGCTTCATAGTTCGAGCTAGACTTCACCCTGATCACATTCATGACCAACGTTGTGATGGGGAGTGTGTGGTACTTGGACTCAAGTTCCTTATTCCACATGATAGGCTGTAGAGATTTTTTCAGTGACTCGGAGGAGAAATATCTCCAGATGCATATTGAGCTTGAGGATGACGAAAGGTGCAGTGCTACCAAGACTAGTACAATAACCTTTACAAGGGAGTTGGGATCCCCTCTTTGCCTCAAAGATGTCATTTTTGTACTAGGCCCGAAGAAGAGCCTCATCTCTATAGAATTCTTGGAAGATCATGGCTATGATGTTATTTTCAGTAAAGGGAAAGCCTTTCTGAGACACAACTACTGAGCAGGTGAAGTAGATCGGGGTATGTGTGAAGAAATTGTATAAAATTGATATGGAATATTGCGCTGCATTAAGCAATAAGGTAGAGAAAGTGCATAGTCACAATGTCAGTGAACTTTGGCACATGAGATCGGGCCATTTTCATCATGGTGCCTTAAAAATTATGAAACAAATTACCATTGGGCTCCCTAAAGGATCACTTGAGCAGCATGATGTTTGCAAGGGTTGTACCTTAGGGAAGTATGTAAAATCCACATTCCATGATCAAGACAAAAAAGCAAATGCAGTCTTGGAGAGAGTCCCCTTTGATGTTTGTGGACCCTTCTCGACAATCTCCACTGCCAAACATAAGTACTATGTTATTTTTATTGATGATTTCCCAAAAAAGTGTTGGATCTTCGTCATGCGGAAGAAGGATGAGACATTCTCAAAACTTGTAGAATTCAAGGCACTAGTTGAGAAAAAGACGGAAAGAAGGTGAAGGCTCTCAAGAGCGAAAATGGAGGTGAGTATGTTTCAAATGAATCTAAGGAATTTTGTGCCAAAGTAGGAATTCAAAGAGAACTAACAACTCCCCACAACCCACAACAGAATGGGGTAGCTGAGAGAAAGAACCAGAGCATTGTGGGAGCTGCGAGAGCTATGCTACATGACCCAAGCCTGCCACTACATTTGTGGGTAGATGCATGTAACACAACAGTCTACTTGTAGAACTAGAGTCCTCATTGAATTCTTGTTATGATTACAATGGAGGATGATTTCTCGGGGAGAAAGCCAAATGTGTCTCATTTCAAAAATTTTGGAGCCTTTGTTTACTGCCATGTATCCAAATATTCAAGGAAGAATCTTGATCTGGAAATAAAGTTGGTATTTTTTGTGGGTTACACCGAAACTCCACACAATTACTGTGTTAGGTCCCTATAATACTAATGATTCCCCCATTACTATTGTCTTTTTATCCCTTATTGTTATTATTGTGCCCCTATTTTCCCCATATTGTTATTAGTGTGCCCCATAGAAGCCCAATATTGTTATTGTTGTTCCCTTATATTATTATTGTTATGTCAGATTTGATTATATTGTGACCCCTTAGACTCCTATATATAGAAAGGAGGTTTAGCCATTTGTATCATCCAACAATTGCTCATTTTTTGTAATGTGAAGGAGGTTTCCCTCTTGACGAGAATGATTTTGAAGTCGTTGATCTATCTTTTCTATCTTTTTGTGAGCTGGTTCATAACATTTGGTATCAGAGCTTTGGATTCTAGGGTTTTGTTGCTCCAAATAGGTCATCGTGGAATTTTCTATATAATATTTTTTTTGCGACATTTCAGAAGTTAAAACTAAAACCCATTTTATCCAAAATCTCGATGATCCTTGGGTCTGAATTTTAGATCTTGTCAAATATATTTTCAGAGATATGATCCAAGGAAGTTAGGGTTTTTGCAGGCTCCCGAATTACATCCCAAACAGGTGACCTTGGGAAAATCTTCATAAATTTCTCTCTAAGTATCAGATTGAAATTTCTTAAAAAGTTACAAAAAGAGGATGGACTATAGTTTTATGTGCATTGTTTTCAGTTCTGAATGTCGAAACAGTGACACATGGCACTTCGTACAAGTTCTCTCTACTGAAAAAGTGTATAATCAGGTCATCTTTGGAGATTGGGCATAACTCTTTCTTGGAGAATCCAATTTCGATCAGATTGGTGGCGTTGGAAAGAGAACTTAGAGAGATACCATAGTTTTCAATTTCAAACCTTGGAGATCTGAAATTTCATAGATAAATCAGATTCAATATCGAGCTCCTACAAAGTGAAAAAAGGTGTGTAGTTTATTTATTTATTTATTTTTTTTTAATTTTGCATAAGTTTGGTTTGAAAAAATAGTTTGAATGAATTCAAAGGGCATAGTGAAGGATAATTATCATTAATTGATGTCTAGAAAAAAGAAAATGGAAACACTTAGTAAGAAACCTGAAATCTCTAGCATGACTCATGAAGAAGAGGAAGAAATTCAACATGATATATCATAATTACGAGACCAAGTGCAACAAAATTCACTCTCACAAAATGTAACAGAAGCTAAGATGGATGGTTTAAAGAAAGGCATGGAAGCTAAGATGGATGGCAATAAGATAAGATGGATGGTTTAAAGAAAGGCATGGAAGCTAAGATGGATGGCAATAAGATAACGTGGATGGTTTAGAGAAAGGTATGGAAGCTAAGATGAATGATGTGGAAGCTAAGATGAATGGTTTAAAGAAAGGCGTGGAAGCTAAGATGAATGATGTGGAAGCTAAGATGGAAGGAAAAATGGAAGATTTGAAGACATATTTGACAAAGTTTCTACAAGAAATGTTTACTAATGGTGAAAAGGTAGTAAAGGAAACTCATGATGAGAACAAAAGAAATGATAATCATGATTTCATAGACTAACGTTGGATTGAAGACCCATCATGTTCCAAAGATCGATATGAGGAAGTTTGATGACAAGGATCCTGTAACATGGATACTACAGATGGAGCAATATTTCGATCTCCATAATGTGCAAAACACACAAAAGGTACGCATTGCAATTTTATATTTGGAACCAAATCAGTTGTTATGGTATTGATGGCTTTTCTCTCGTAAACAAATTGTCACTTGGGAAATTTTTATGGAAGAAATGATAGCACATTATGAGGATACAAAAAGTAACCCTTTTTTTAGTCAATTGATAAACCTCAAACAAAAGGGTTCAATGATGGAGCACATTGAGGACTTCCAAAAATTGAATATAAGGGTAAAAAATATTCCAGAGGAGCATAGGATTGATGTGTTCATAAGGAATTCAAATGATAACATCCAACATGAGGTTCGCCTTTGGGAACTTGACTCATTGGAGAAGGAATTCAGGTTGGCAAGAAAAATGGAAAGCAAAATTATGGCAACAAAGAAGCCTACCACTCACAACTATAAGGATGGAAGTGTTGTTTCCCCTAGCCTTCCACAACCTACAAGGTTAACACCCAAAAATTGGAAGAAAAAAGAGAAAAAGGGCTTTTTTACAGTTGTGATAGCAAATACACTAAAGGTCATAAGTGTTTTGAGAAGAAATTATTTTACATAGATTGTGAAGAGGAGGAAGAAAAGGAACAATAAATGTCAAAAGAAGAGGATATACACCAGGAACAAACCCTAGAGAAAGAAGAAACAGATCCAACCATATCTTGTAATGCATTGGCTAGAATTACCACTCCTCAAACTATCAAGATAGAAGGATGTATCAAGAAGAAAAAGGTAATAGTGTTAATTGATTCAAGTAGTACCCATAATTTTATTCATTGTAAGATAGCCAAGGAATTGAATTGCTTCCTATATCCAACACCAGAGTGTCAAGTGATGGTTGCAAGTGGAGGAACCATAAATTGCTATGGAAAGTGCCATAATATCAAGCTATCCATGGGAGAATATGTATTGGAAAGCCCAATACTTTCCATTCCAATGGGTGGTGCTGATGTTGTACTAGGAGTCCAATGGCTACAATCCTTGGGTACAATAAATTTTAATTTTCAAGAACTTTTCATGAAATTTTCTTCGAAAGGAAAGGAAGCTGAATTAAGAGGTATCACAAGGAAGCCAGGTGTAGGAATTTACAGGGTAAGTTCCTCAGACAGAACACCAAAGGAAACCGCCCACAAACAGATCACAGATCAATACAAAAGTATTGTTGACGTGGTTAAAACCCTCTAAGAGGGAAAGAGTCCACAGCCTGAGCCAACACGGCCACTTCAAGCAATTTATTAATAAAAGAATGAAAATTTACATAAGCTTCTCTCATGAATGGTTACCCTACAAATGACCCTCCATGCTCTTTAAATAGAGATCATGGACCAATCGGGTGTTAAGCCACGGATCAAGTGTCGGTAATATCGGGGAGAGAATGAACCATTGGATCACTACATATCATGACCATCAGATTGTAAGTTACAAAAGTACAAAGTAAAGAAACACACTTCACCTAACTCTACACTAAACCAAGTTATACTTAACTATTTCCTATGTGTCAAAATATCCTAAAATCCCCCCTTAAGAGCAACTTGGGATAGGATTGAAGGATGTACAAATATGACACAATAGGAGAAGGAAGGAGGCATTAGAGCCTATCCACCCTTAGTGACAACTTCTTGAACTCCAACCATAAATTGAAGTTTAGTAAAATTTGCCTCTGTGAGAGCCTTTATAAAGATGTCTGCAACTTGATCATTTGTTGAACAATATTGCACTTCAAGAACATGGTCATGAATGAGATTTCTGATGAAGTGCATGTGCAGTTCAATGTGTTTTCTACGTTGATGTTGGACTGGATCTTTGTGTAGTTGAATGACACTTTGATTATCACACCAAAGTGTAGTCAGATGCTACTATTGAAAGCGAAACTCTGACAGGATATGACAAAGCCACAGGGCTTCCTTACTAGCTTCTACAGCACCACGATACTCTGCTTCTGCTAAAGAAAGAGAAATGGCACTTTGTTTCCTGCAAGCCCATGTAATAGGTCCTGAACCAAGAGTGAACACATAACCTGCAGTAGACTTCTGATCATCAGGGTCACCAGCCCAATCAGAATCAGTGAAACCAAACAATAGAGGAGATGCTTTTGCACTGTAATGAATCCCAAACTCGATTGTACCTCGAACATAAAAAGTATTATTTTAGTTTCTTTCCAATGACTTTCATGTGGGTTTTGCATAAACCGAGCAATAAGGCCAACAACAAAGGAAAGGTCGAGACGAGTATGGGTTAGATACAAAAGTTTTCCTACAAGTTGACGGTATAAGGTAGCATCAACTTCAGGGGAAGTACAAGTGACTGAAAGTTTGGCTCCAGACTGAAAGGGAGAAGGGGTTGGCTTATAGTCTTCCATGTGAAAATGGCGTAGAAGATCACATGCGTACTTGGACTGGGAAAGGGAAATACCTTCCTTGGATTGCAAAACTTGAAGACTAAGAAAATAATGCAAGTGTCCTAAGTCTGTCATTTTAAATTTCTTTTTAAGGCTGGACTTCACATGGTTTATAAGGTTGGGATCAGTACCAGTAAGGATAAGATTATCAACATAAAGAACAAGAATGGTAAGAGACTTGCCCACTTTCTTGGTGTAGACAGTATTGTCAGAATGACACCTAGAAAAGCTAGTTTCTAAAAGAAAGCTATCCATTTTGGCATACTAAGCCCGAGGAGGTTGCTTGAGACCATAAAGGGATTTCTTAAGCCAACATACAAGGTTGGAGTTTGTTTTTATAAAGCTAGTAGGTTGTTCCATATAGATTTCTTCATGCAAGTCCCCATGCAAGAAGGCAGATTTAACATCCATCTAATGGACTTCCCATTCGAAAGAGGCATGAAGGGAAAGAACGAGGTGGATAGAGTTCATTTTGGCAACAGGGGAGAAGGATTCAGTATAGTCAATGCCTTCAACTTGTGAAAAACCCTTAGTAACAAGACGAGCTTTATGTTTATTAACTTTTCCATCTGGTCCATACTTGGTTCTGTAAACCCATTTGTATCTAACAAGTTTTCGTCCCTTTGGTAGAGGAAGAAGATCCCACGTATCATTTGCCAATAATGAATGATATTCTTCATTCATAACTGTGTTCCAATCTGGATGGCCTGAAGCTTCTGCAAAGGTGTCAAGATCATAATTCGCCGAAGCTTGAGCCAGTAAAGAAGAGGCTCTATCGAACTGAGAACGTGTACATCGCTGATCTGTAGGATCACCGACAAGAGCGCCTACTGCATCCCAAGTAGCACGAACCCATTTTGGAAGTTGAGGAGCTGAAGGAGGATCCTGAGAAGGTGGGGGAGGATTGTCATCCTTGCTTTCATTATATGAAGAAGAAATATGTTCAAAAGTTGAAGAGATAAAGAGAGGTGTCACATCCGCTGAACTAGGCTCGTAGGCCAATATATTTTCAGTAAACTTTACATCTCTTCTAATGAAAACATTTTTGGACTTAAGTAGAATAAGTCTATATCCTTTGACATCTTCAGAATATCCAACAAAAATACATTTTTCACTTTTAGGTTCTAAAGCTTTATGTTTCTCATCTGGAATATGGGCCCACGCTTCACTTCCAAAAACACGAAAGTGACTTACATCTGGTTTAATTGAGCTCCATGCTTCTTCTAGAGTAATATTCTTTAAAACCTTAGTAGGAGTACGATTTATTATGTAATTTTCACAGTTAATTGCTTCTGCCCAAAAATTAAGACTAAGTCCTTTATATTGAAGCATACAATTAGCCATTTCCTTTAAGGTGTGGTTCTTCCTTTGAGCTACACCATTTTGTTGTGGAGTATATGGAACAATATGTTGCATTTGAATTCCATTCTCAGTGCAAAAGTTGATGAATTTATTGTTAACATATTCTCCGCCATTATCAGATCTTGGCTTAAAAATTTGATGTCCAGCTTGTTTTTCAACAAAGGCCAAGAACATGTTAAATACTTCACTCTTGAGTTTTAAGAAGTATACCTAAGTGTGTCTAGAGAAATCATTAATGAAAGTTAAGAAATACTTGTAGCCAAAGAATGGAACAATTGGAAGTGGACCACGACCACATAAATCACTATGCACAAGCTGTAAATGGGTTGAGGTGTGCCAAGAGGCATGTTTTTCAAAACTATTCCAATGATGTTTTCCGAGTACACATCCAGAACAAACTCTAACTCTACAAGATACCACTGGAAGATCTGTCACCATATTTTCTTTACATAGATTCTGAAGGGAGCGATAGTTTAAGTGACCAAATCACTCATGCCAAAGTTTGCTCACTTCATCATTATGAGCAAAAAATACCGAGGGAATATTTGATGACCCAAATTTGTTAAACTTATACAACCTTGTAGAATCATCAGCAATGCTAGTAGCTAAAATCTGTCTAGGATCTTTTAGGTCCTTAATTACAACATCGTGCGGTGAAAATTCAACGATTTTACCTTCACCTGAATGATCTATCTGATATACAGATAGAAGGTTGCAGGATAAGGTTGGAATACATAATACATCATTAAATTGACCATTGTCTATATGAACAGTTCCAGTCCCTACAACACTAAGAGATCTATCATCACCAACATATATATTTTTGGTGTTACAATCATTTAAAGTAGAAAACATGGCTTTGTTTTTGGCCATGTGATAAGAAGCTCCAGAATCAATGATCCACTCATGAGAATGAGAAGAAGAAGATACATTCAGTGCATAACCAGACCAAGATGCTTGATAACCACATGAAACAAGTGTTATTCTTGAAGATGAAGTTGAAGTTGAAGAGTGCTCCAAATGGATGTTATGCTTCTTCATTACTGCTTCCATCTTCTTTAAGTAATTGGATTCTAAGTGGCCATATCGATTACAAAAGTTGCAATGTCTATCAATCTTCTTCCCTTTGTTTTTATTTGCCTTATCATTTTGTTGAATTGATTTTCATTTTGAGGCTGAAATTGCTTAGGACCCTTGTTTGGTTTAGGACCATTCCTTTTAGGATATGGCTTCTTAGGATTCTTTGAATTTGGTTGCTGCTGGGCGGCTAAGGCTTTCTTAGAAGAGTTTCCAAGATTAAGAAGACCAAAGTGTAAGAGTTTTTCTTGTTATCTTATTAAAGAATCACAAAAAGAATGAAAGGAAGGGGACTTGTAGCCTTGTCCTTGAGAAATAAAGGCTTCTCTTGTAGAATGGAAGGTGGAAACAAACACAGAGTAGGCTGGTCCCAACTTAGTAAGAATGGAATAGATAAGGTTACCATCTTCTTTCTTAACCTTAACACCTTCCAAAAGAAGACTAAGGGTCTTGAACTTGGATAGAAAATATTCAATGGAAGAAAAATTATTGGGGTCCAATGTAAACAACTCATTTTCGGTTTGATGGGCTCTAAGTTCATTTTTAATTCCAAAAACTTTAGTGATCTGTTTCATTGCTTTATTAGGAGTATCAAGATCTGCGATATGTAATCTAAGGTATGGAGAAATAGACATCCCTATCAACCCACGTGCTTGATCTTGCTTATTTTCCCATTTGGCTACCTTATCTTCTTCTTTCGGTATAGTTTCTTGGCCTGAGGCTATTTTTTAAAGACATTTACTTCTAAGTAAATCCACAATGTAAGACCACCATTGGAAGTAGTTGTTGCTGTCAAGAATAACTTGGCATGGACTTTCCATTTTAATAGAAATTGAAGCTGTATATGCTGAAAATAAGTGTTCCAATGGAAAGATCTTGAAAAAAATAGGCTGATTAAAAAAAAATGGCTCTGAAAATGACTTCCGGATGAAGAAGTTATGGCTTTTTGAAGAAAAGTTGTTGAAGATTCCGACAAAGTGCGGGAATGTGTGGAAATAAATGATAATGTTATATTTAAAAAAAAATCTGCCCCCTTTCCAAATTTAATCTAATTAACTCAACGAAAATAAGACTTGAACTCAAGACCTCTAATCTCATAAAGTAGCTTTGGACCAAGTGAGCTAGATTAAAAGTTTAGTAATTTTTGGAAAAGTGGAAGGGTTTTTTTTTTTTTTTTAAGTCACTGAAGCTTTGGGTTGCATGCTTACTTGAGAAAGTTGTTCTTTCCCTACAAAACAAAAAACACAAAACCCAACATAGACATACAAAAAGAAAAACAAACCTGACGGCTTGAATTTAGCTTTAGCCGGAAACTAAATATTTTCCTAAATGTTTCTAATTTTCCGAGATCACACTAAGGCACGGCGGAAAAGAGAATACGCATGAGAAAAATCCTTCCTTTATGTTTCTGATTTGCCTAGATTTCACAGAGTTGCGGGGAAAAGAGCATAAGAACAAATGAAAGGTATAGATCCGATAATAAAAAAAGAAAAGAGCTAAATAAACAGAAATATACAGAGAGAAAATAACTAGAAATTGAAAATAAACACTGTATACCTCCAAACCTTAGAAATGACGTGGCTAGGGCTACCAGAAACCTTTTCGCGTGAAATGAAAGGGGTTTCTCACTGGAACAGATGCTCCTAACACAATAGGCAGTCCTCTCGGCCCGAAAGCAGTCAAAAATAGTAGATCTAGGAAACAACAGTCGGATGCAGTTCTACCAGCTTCAGATTTGGATCACCAATGGATGTAGCCCTCAAATAGCTCTGATACCATGTAGGAATTTATAGTAAGTTTCTCAGACAAAACACCAAAGGGCACTGCTCACAAACAGATCACAGATCAATACACCAGTATTGTTGACATGGTTAAAACCCTCTAAGCGAGAAACAGTCCACGGTCTGAGTTATAATGCAGCCACTTCAGGCAATTTATTAATAAAAGAATGAAAATTTACATAAGCTTCTCTCTTGAACGGTTACCCTACAAATGACCCTCCATGCTCTTTAAATAGAGATCATGGACCAATTGGTTGTTAAGCCACGGATCAAGTGTCGGTAATACCGAGCAGAGAATGAACCGTTGGATCACTACATATCGTGATCGTCAGATTGTAAGTTACCAAAGTACATAGTAAAGAAACACACTTTACCTAACTTTAAACTAAACCAAGTTATACTTAACTATTTCCTATGTGTCAAAATATCCTAACACCAGGAAATATAATCAGATCTAATGGAATGAAAAAGATTCTACAGAAAGAATAACGAGACATAGTTTCACAATTATGTTCGCTAGAGGTTCCCACATCAAAATCATTTATTTCTCTAAATCTCCAAAAACTCCTGGACAATCATTCCAAGGTATTTGAAACTCCCAAAGGTCTCCCACCTATTTGTGATTATGATCATGGTATTCATTTGATTCCAGGAAGTGTTCCTCTAAACATCAGGCCTTACAGATATCCCTATGCCTAAAAGAGTGAAATTGAACGTATGGTTGTAGAAATGCTAGAGGCTAGTATAATTCAACCTTGTCAAAGTTCTTTCTCTGCTCTAGTAATATTGGTGCATAAGAAGGATGGATCATGGCGCATGTGTCCGGATTATAGGGAGCTCAAAAAGCTCACTATTAAAGATAAATTTTCCATTCCTGTCATTGATGAACTATTGGATGAATTGCATGGATCAATTTACTTCACCAAGTTGGATCTTCGTTCAGGATATCATCAAACTAGAATGAAGTTTGAAGACAATTCTGAAAACAACATTTAGAACTCATGAGGGTCATTATGAATTTTTCGTCATGCCTTTTGGCCTTACCAATGCACCTTCTACATTTCATGGTTTGATGAATTCCATTTTCAAACCCTTCCTTAGAAAATTTATGTTAGTGTTTTTTGATGATATACTAATCTATAGCAAGTCTTGGACGGATCATGTTCAACATGTTGACAGGGTGCTCAAACTATTGGAGGAGAAACAATTATATGCAAAAAGCTCCAAATGTTTCTTTGGAGTACAAGAGGTGGAATATCTAGGTCATATTGTATCTTATGAAGGTTTTAAGGTAGACCCTCGCAAAACTAAAGCCATTAGGGGATAGAAAATCTCCACATCCATAAATCATCTGTGAGGATTTCTCGGCTTGACAGGGTATTATCGCAAGTTTGTTAAGAATTATGGGAGAATAGTAGCAACTTTAACAACATTATTGAAGAAATATGCAATTTTATGGACTCCAGAAGCAACGAAGGCCTTTGAACTTAAAGAGGCAATGTGCCAAGCACCAGTCTTAGCTACATCGGACTTCATAGAAACCTTTATTATGGAATGTGATGCCTCGGGAAATGGAATTGGCACGAGGACCTATTTTGTGGCTTGGGGAATGAGTTGCTAAATCCAAGACCTTGTTAAAGATCAATATTATATAATATTTACTCTATTAAAAATAAGAATTTTTAGATGATCTTCCCAAATCTTCATTTCCATTAGTGTACTTTTGCACCTTTAGGGGCAATCGCTAGTTTTATTTAAATAATTACTATTCCCATATATCAACTACATTTATTAATGATTAATTGATATAAAACTTATATAAACCACATTTACCAATATAATTATATTGGTAACCTATTATAATAAAAATTAATATGAAAATTAATGGTTTAGTTTCAAATTTATTTATTAAATTTCAAAATATTTTAAAAATTTACTATTAAAATAACATATAAAATCGTTTTAATCAATTTACATAATCGTAGTTTTGGTATTTAAGATCAATTTGCAAATAATCCCACAGATGGTACCTGGAAAAGTCAGATACCTACTTTTTCATATATTTCAAGCTCCATAAAAGTAACTGACTTTTCATATTGGTTTGTTTTAGTCCTGTGAACATGTGCGTCAGTGATTCACGCAGTCTATGAAAGCGTCAAAATAATATGTTAGGGCGTCATTGGTTACGTAACATACATCAAACAATTTTGTTTTGAACTATTAAAAAAATTAAGTGTATATGATTTATTTTTAAATTTAAAAAATGATGTGAATATATATATATATATATATTTTGTATTTAGACGAATTTGTAATTGAGTTGGTCTTTTATTTAGTGGTATAAGAATTTGTTTTTGCGCTGGCCCTCACATTACATGGAACTATTCTAACATTTAACACATTATTTTGATTCCAATTTCTATCACTATAATTTGTGGGGTT
>APFE030527120.1:24245-69109 GCA_000404065.3 Pinus taeda
CAACACAATATTGGAGAAAGTTTATTGCTAACTTTTCCTTGATTGCTGCTCCCTTACATGATTTAACAGGATTGAACAAGGTGTTTTAGTGGGGAGGCAAACAGTAGAAAGCCTTCAACACCTTGAAAGAAAATATTAGTACAACACTAGTACTAGCATTGCCAAATCTTCAAAGACCATTTGAGATTGAAACATATGCCAGTGACTATGCCATGGGAGCAGTGTTGACGCAACATGGTAAACCCATATGTTATCATTCTGAGACATTTAATTCTGTAGTAGTTAATTATCCCACATATGATAAAGAATTGTATGCATTAGTACAGAGTGTGAAAAAGTGGAAGCATTACCTAATGGGCAAAGAAATAGTTATACATACTGATCATCAACCACTTCAATATTTACACTCACAAACTAAGTTGCAGAAATCAAGACACTATAGGTGGATGGGTTTTCTATAACAATTTCATCTTTTCATCAGATATAGGAAAGACATACACAATAAGGTTGTAGATATGTTATCCAGACCAATCATAAACGCATCTACTATACTTAAGCATAAATCAGTATTGCATGAAAGCTACATTAACAATATGCTCAAGATGTAGATTTTAAAGATGTATATGCAACTTTAAGTCAGGGAAAACAAGTAGAAGAACTAGATTATCATGTTAAGGACCAACTCTTGTATCATTTGGGAAAGTTATGCATTCCTCAAATTGAAAGAGTTAACATAATCCGAGAAGCACACACTTCTCTAATATCAAGTCATTTTGGTGTAAGTAAAACAATTGCACAGCTGCAAAGGTTCTGTTATTGGCCAAGAATGCATGAAACAGTTTCTAGATATATTAAAGGGTGGTTCATGTGTGCTAAAAGCAAGCCCAACAATAGAAAACTAGGCTTGTACACTCCACTTCCAGTTCCTTCTCATCCTTGGGAAAGTGTTTCCATGGATTTTGTTGGTGGACTACCAAAACCTAGAAAAGGTCATGACTATTTATATGTTATTGTGGACAGGTTGAACAAAACATGTATTTTAATACCTTGTAACAAGTAGATTACAATTGAACAAACAACAAAGTTGTTCTTTCAACATGTGTGGGTTCATTTTGGGTTACCCACTTCTATTGTCTCTGATCGATATTCCTGATTTGTTGGGAAGTTTTGGTCAAGTCTGTGGGAATTGATGGACACCAGACTGAAGAAGAACACAACATTTCATCCACAAATAGAGGTGGTCAAAAAGACAATGATCCAGTTGCTCAAAGGCTACTATAGCAAGCATCCCAAGCTTTGGGATGAACATTTATGTTATGTGAAACATGCTTAGAACCGTGCTAAACACTCTTCTACACAAAGATCTCCTTTTGAGACTTGTTTTGGTTTTACACCAAGGTCTCCCTTGGATTTTGTCTTTAGTAAAGACATAGCAGTTGATGGACATAATGATGTGGACAAAGTAGCCAAGTTCATTGAATAGATACAAGAAATTCACTAGGTAATGCAAGAATAGCTGGAAAGAAGCCAGACCAAGTACAAGGCAAGCCATGATAAGCATGGAATTGAGCATAGCTTCCAAGTTGGTGATCAAGTGTGGATGTACATTAGCAAAGATAGAATGCAAGGTGAAGGTAAGAAGCTAAAGCCAATAAGGTATGAGCCTTTCAAGATACTTGAGAAAATTGGTGAGACCACTTTTCACCTTAATTTGCCAGCTTACATGCACATCTATTCAGTAGTTAATGCAGAGAACTTGAGACTATTTGAAGCTTCATTGGTTGAAGACCTTGAAGCGCAAAGTCAGTTGCCTTATATTGATGATCTATTGCCTGAATATCTCAATGAGTTGCAGGAAGATACAATTCTGGACATGAAGGTGAGAACTACGCCCAGATCAGATGTTGAGTACCTCAAAATTGGACTCAAAGATTCAAAACCAAGTAGTGCAAGATGGATAGAGATTGGAAAAGTGAGGAAGCTGTATCCTCACTTGGTTGATCCTTAAAAACCAACATTTGGTGGTCCAAAAGCTTTTTCAGTGGGAAGGCATGATCCAAATGGATCCTAAAAAACCCTCTAAGTCTTCAAACAATTGAAACTATCACATGAGAAGAACTTTTCAAATAGTCAGATTACACTATTGGAAGGCAAAAACATGAAGAAATCAGTGAAATAAGGCTTGTCAGAGGCTTAAAACAATGTTGCATTGGAGCCGTCAGGTCTGGCCGATCAACGGTCTAGATCCGATTGGTAAATCACAATCGGCGGCTGCAAGTAGAGGCTATCGGCAGAGACCACATGGAATATGCGATAGCGATCAATGGGATCAACGAGGACCGTCAATCAAGTGCGCAGATCGACGACCCAAGCTGAATTGCAATATCACATTAGCAAAACACAATAGAGCGCTTATAAACAACCTGGGGGTATGTGCGATATACGATTGTGATCAATTGCATCACAACATCGCATCAGAGTATTAAAATGGAGTGGGTCCAATATAAACATAACTCACGATAGCCAGACCCGATAACATTATAAACGATATTTGATATAATTTGAGATCCAGAAAACAGGGTTTTCCTTTTTATTTGCGTTTTTCGTTAAATAAACAAAATATAAAGGATAAAGTGCCGATGTGATGGAACTAGACAAAGGGTTTTTTAATGCAAATATATAATTTTTCAAGTCCGAGATGAGCGGTATTTCATATTTTAATGTATTTTAAATATAAAAGGGAAATCACGATACAAGTGAGATTTTCGGCGGGCCAAAGGCGGTAAGTGGTTTCGGCTAGGCTCCACTCGATCCCATACATGGGTTGCCATGTTTCTAGGCCCGAGAGAAAGAAAACCACCCTTATTGGGCGGCTAACCCCCGTACGAAAGAGCTGCCCAAAATGAACCACAACCATTGGATCTAAATCTCCCAGATCAACGGTGGAGCTGTGATGCGATTAAAAGGTGAACCCGATAGGAGTTATAAGGCAGGATTCATATTATTTCAAATCCGATAAATGATAGTTTGGCGATTTTTCATAGTTTTTAGTGTATTTCTATTTGAAAACAAAGAACACTATTTTTGGGGATTTCAAAGGCATGATGACCCATTCTGTTACGGAACAGGTGGCCACCATCCCTGAAAGCATTTAGCAATGATTGCTAATGCTCAGAAGGGGATCTGAGCATACAGAGGTTGGGAAGACAGAGAGCTCGAGAAGTAGAAATGAACAAACATCGTCGATTGGCTTTAAAGCCACAAACTGACAGAGACAAAGACAAGCAGTGCTGAGACAGAGAGCAAACAGAGACAAAGAGTCAATGAGGAGAGTCTGTGTACTCAAAAAGACTTGGGGGATCCAAGTGAAGCCTTGTAGTTTCGTATCTATTGTGAGAGACTTAAATTGAGCTCACTTTTGTAAAAAATTTTCTTTTGGAAACATAATAGAGAGGTCACCACTGAAGGCTAGACCAGGAGACGTAGCCCAGGAGTGTTGGGTGAACTCCTTAATAAACTTGTTGTGTTTATGTGTGTTTGTCTATTATGTTCTTTAACTGCTTCATTTTCTATGTATTTCGCAGTCTTATAGATCCATTGCACAAAGTAACATAGGCAAATCCATGCACATGAGTATGTAATACCTTAATAATTGTCTAAGATCTCATTATCAGATTACTACCACATACGCCTCTTACATTATCCCGCCAGGTCATGCCCGATGTTTTCCATTGCGTCATCTTCTCATTCTTTCGATCTATGCTTCTTGGCTTAGGTGTGTTGTGGGCCAACCCACCCACTAATAACAACAATGTCGGGCACATGTCATGTGTAGTGTGATCCATGCTCCTCTATCTTGATGCTCCTTAGCTTTTGCTTTTAGAAACGTTAAGGGAATGAACCTTTGGAATCCCACCTCTGGATCACATCAAATTGCCTCTCGACTAATCTTAGGAAGTCCGAGCTGGCATGTTAGCTAGCACATCTGGCTAACATCATCGCAGTTGTTCATATTATCAAACAACTAACCCTTCTAAGTTCTATTCCAACCATGTCCTCACTTCATCCAGTCGCATTCTAGGGGAAAATATGGCACGTTAATGAGGTGTCTCCATGTTTAGGATTTATATCAACGAAGGGGTAAGGTTTCTTGATCCTCCCTCTTAAGCACAAGACTTAATCCCTTTGTGCTGCAACCAGTGTCATTTTGATCTTGTCTAGAGGACCTCCATCCTTGGTTATGTAACAAATCAGAAGAGGATCTTCGTGAACACGCCACAGAGAAACTCTATCACTGCATAAGCCTTCTCCAACTAATCTACCTGGTTGTGGCTTTATCTTAGAGGTTAGGTATACCTCTGAATATTCTTTTCTGAAACTTTGATGCTCTTCTAACAACGATATAATTCACTTCATGGCATTACGCCTCCTAATCTTGGGTATTATATACACTAAGCAGGTTCTTGCCTATAGGCCTTTATTGCCCTTGCATAGGGAATTCCTTGCATGGAAACAAAGGCGATCATACGCCCATTTCCTACCATGGGCTTGGTGTAGGATTCCGAGAAGGTTCCATTTCACCTTACACAAGCTGACAATTCCAAAATCTTGTCAGTCCTACATGTGACTCCTTAGTACTACTCAAGGTTTTTGGGGCATTTTTATACTGTAGGGACCTATAGCTCTTAACGCTAAAGTCCCTGTGGCGGGAATGGAGGTTGCTGCAAATGCAAGGTTTTAGGTCATTTGAGTATGTTTGTAGGACATTTAGGTAAAGCTACAAGGATCAACTGGCCTTGCAAAACTTCCCATAACATTCATACACTTCTTTCCTGCCATCACAACAACTTGTAAGTAATTACCTAAAATGTATACAATGATTGACTATGGCCAACAAAGGGTCTTTTGTGTAATTTGTACATTAATAAAAAGGGTCTCAAAACCCACTACTTTTAATGGTTTAATTTAAGCTTGATTATGTCTTGAAACATATCATTAATATCATTCAATTTCACTACTGTATTATTTTCCGAGCATGGTTAAACATATCATGAAATTCTTTCTCTTCCATTAATGTGTCATTTTGAGCACATATGGGTGTTTTATTCAGAGTAAGGCCATCCTCGAATCCATAGCTTAGGCATCACCATTCTTAGCTTCATTTCACATCTTAACATAAGATACTCTATGGTTGCCATAACTTAGGCTATTGAACACATTTTCTTTCAGCGTCAAGCACCAACATACATACATACACACACATATATTCATCATACATATAAGGAGAATATCCCCTTCGAGTTGCACCACAGGTATACGCACAAAAAACACAAAAGAAATCTTTGTTTTCCAGAACCATTATAAACAACAGTACAACATAATCCATTTAAATGCAAGAAACATTCACAAACACTTATATTTAAGTCTACATGGAAACTACTTCTGGGACTATGAATCTCCACCCAACCATAGACAGCTACAACCACTGTTACTTGCAGCTGCCACCCCTGAGATAGTTTCCATTGTCTGACGGGGAATTCTTGCTTTTGGGACCACACACAAGTTGTCAGTTAAGTCAGGAACTCCAAAGGACCTCCTGCTTCAATCCCAACAACTATTTACTTCTTTCCTTCCTACATAGGGAGTCTAGAGGTGCCCAACCTCACCCCCAAGTGAAGGTACAATCATTCACTGATGCGGGAGCACTCAGCACCAAAGCAAGAAAACGTGGACCAGAGGATCAGAACAGAGGAAAGTATGTTTTAAAGCAGAAAAATAGATTTAAAGTGGATTTAAAGCAGATAAGTTAAAGCAGATTTAAAGCGGATAAGATGGATACAGCCATGCACGCTTTTTGGAGAGCTTTCATTGTAGAAAAACTAGGAGAAGATCTGATCAATCCTTCCTAATGCATCTTATATAAATGTAATGTGATAGGGTGTGAGGTATATCTGTTATGTGAGGAATATTGTGAGTGTCAAGATGTAGCCGAGCGTGAGCTTGTTTTAAGGCTGAAATGCCTTAATTTTTTAACTGCTTGTGTAATATGTAAACCTGGGTTTAGTGTATGTGTGTACGTTTATGTGTGTTTTATGATTGAGTAATTCATGTGTTTCGAGTGTGTTAAGTTATGAACCAGGAATTAATGAATGTGTTAACCCTGAACTGATCTCGTTGCTAGGATGTTAATTAACGTAGAATTCATCTGCTTGCGGAAGGATGGTTGTCACTTCAGAGTTGTTTGTTGATTAGCCAGTGTTATTAATTCCTAGACTGCGTTTATATATGTTTAAATGTTTCACAGTTGTAGGGGAGAATAGATTAGATGGCATCGGAATGAAATCGACTGAAAATTTTAATAAAGGGTGTCGGCATCAAAGCATTGCCGTGGCATGTTAACCATTACTCGAAAGGGTTTTTGATTTCTGTTATAAGTGATTGTTTGTTGAAGACAACGTAGGGAAGAAATGGGTATCGAATTGTAAAAATTCGATGTCAAACTGATAAATTCGTTGTTGAACTGATATTGCTGTATTATGGTTGAGCGTGGGTCTTACTACTTGGCACGTATATTGTGTATTTGAAATGGTTATGTAGACTCTTATGTATGGATGCTCGACGGTAATGAAGATCCATGTTTTAAAAGTTAAATCGCTTCTGTTTAGGCTTGTGGGCTCATAACCCACAGGTCTAGGATCAAGATTTTTAAAGGAATTAGGATTTTGGGCAACCCCCAAATTCTCATTTTCATCATTCACGCCCTCATAGGGAGTCCAAAATCCATTGTACCAATTAGGGTAGTAATCAAAGACTATGATCACGCCTGTCCCTATTTCAGATCTACGATGGTATCCTCGCAAGCTATTATAGGCCTCTAGAGTGGCTATCTCAACCCATAGCCTCCAAGGGACCCAATCTGTTATAGGGATTCAGAGATTTCATCCCACCTATAGCCTCGAGGGACCCAAGCTATTATAGGGCTCCAGAGATCTCTTGTCTCAACCCATAGCCTTTAGGGACCCAAGTTGTTATAGGGTTCTGGGGATCCTATCTCAACCCACATCCTTGAGGGATCCCAAGGTATCTTAGGGCTCTAGAGGCCAGCACTCAACCCAAAACCTCCAGGGATAGAGAACTGATCCCCTTCTCTTCCCTTCTCTTCTCTTCTCTTCAAGATGTCTGTTACAAGCTTCTGTTGAAGTCATGGTTCCCAATCATCTTCTCAGTCTCCTTCTAAGAAAAGGTTTATGTTCTCCTCTTCTAGGAACTCAAATGGGTATCTATTCCTTGTTCCACATGTTCAAATGAATTCCTCCTGTTACTCAAAGGATTCCCCTGCTTGTATCCTCCTCTCGTGTGTCCTCTCCTTTTTCATTTTTTTGCCAATGCCCTCTATCAACATTTTTTTCACCTTATTTATTGTTGCATCTTTCCTGTTTGTAGTTTTGTAGCTCCTTCATAAATTTCTTTCCTCCTTGCTTGTAGTTTTTTGTCAAGAAAGCACGGGCCTCAGTAATTTCCCTCAGCCAATTTAATTTCAGGAGCTAGTTAATTAACTCCTTGCACTAGACAACCATTAATGCCTACCTTTCCAATCCAGGTTTCTCCTTGGCACAAGAAACCACAACATCCCAAGCAATAATTCTCCACCCCAGCCCTGGAATCTATGTCCCTTAACTTAGTCCCCTCTTTCTTGAATTTCAACCTTACATGAAATTTACATTACATCTATTACATGGCTCGTACAAGAACCTTGGGTGGGGCTATCACACTTGCTCTAGACGAATATTGTTTCTACCTCTTAGTTTGAGTAGCTGGATCGCTTCCATGTGTACATGAAATTGAATAGTGGTAGACACCCTTGCTAATAAAGGATCAACTATGGGTCAAGGTTGGCTATAATTGGATCATAGTTTTGTTAATATTCCCATACGTTAGTTATGTTTAGATTATTATAGTGTAATTAGGTTTGAATGGAGGCAAAACTTAGCTTTCTCATCTCCTTATCCATGAACTTTGGAGTCCCAAGAATAAATAACTCCTTTAATAATTCTATCATTAGTGGGGCAATCCTCCATCTTGTTTTGTGGCCATCTTTCGTCCTCTATTTCTATCACATTTCTCATCTATAGATAGGCATGGATCCCAGGATCTGATGGATGCTCCTTTTTCAACCACAGATTCCTTCGACTTGGTCCCGATCTTGTATCCATTTATACAAGTGCCATTTTTCATAATACATAGTATTGGTGTCTTGTCTATTTAATTTTCTCCTGGTGGGAGCTGATAGGGTTTTTGTTGGACATAAATTTCAAATTTTGGAGTAGTGGGAAGGATTTAATTTAAATGTTTTGTGGTAATTATTTGCCATCAATTCTCTAGCTAGTTGATAATTTTTCCACGACTCCTGAAATATTGTTGTAGTATTCCTCATGCCATGGCTCTAATTTTGTCTATTTATCAAGTTATTCAGTCCCTCAGATCAATTATGTGCCATTTTATCATGTGATCATTAGAGTCTGGATAAATTTTAATAGAAATATTGTTTGTTGGGTGTTGTGTCTATGTTTCTAGATGACTAATCCTTTGGAATCTCAAGAGAATACCACCACCAACATTGTTTTAGATAGGTTGTTGGAAGCGGTTTAAGCGTTATTGGCCTCTATTAAAAAATTGGAGGACATGGTGAAAAGGCAAAGTTTTTCCTTTCAATTATTCATGGAAGCAAAGTTGATTAAGCATCAATCTGATATGGAGGAATTGATTGAAGGTCTGTGTGAGGAGGTCCACTAATTAAGCGCTCGAGTTACAACGTTGGAGTCCACCAAGGCTGGCGACATGCTTCAGAACATGGGAACAGTAGGGTTCGACATTGTGGAAAAGAAGAGATCTCATCATGCGAGGGGGGATGACATTGTTGGTCTCGGTACTTGTTGAATAATGTTTTCATATTAGTATCGATTGTTTCCTCATAACATTAGTTATCTATGATATTATGTAAATGCTTCTTTATTTTAGGGTCCTTATGTCGAGTTTATAGTTTCCATATTTTTATCACAAGAAGGATTTGTAGCTCTATAGCTGTTAGCCATTTTGAATGGATAGATGATATATCCAATTTTGTATTTGAATCTCTTTGTAATGGTTTTGGCCCATATCCCATGTTTTGTTAATATATAAATGCCTACTCCAACCTTAAAAAAAAGACATTGAGGGGTGGTCGAAAGAAGTTAACTATAATGCATGAGTTAAGAAAGGTTCCCCCTATACCTACCACTTTTCACACATATTTGAATAAGTTTGAAGGGGTTTTTTTTTTTTAAATTAGGATGTGTCTTTCATATTTATTTCAAATTATTCATAATTTTTCTTTTTTATAATGACAATTTTGTTCTTGCAGTGAGGAGCTCCTATAATCTCAATAAGCAACTAAAAACTTTCAATTATTTTTTCTCTAGTATGGATATGATTATTTAACACTTTAAAACAAAGGTTATGGAAATAATTACAAAACAATCACTTATACTTATTTCATGTATAACAAGAATAACTTGGAGGAATGAATTTATGCAAATATTTTAGAACCAATTTACTTCATAAACTTAAGTAAAACTATAACATTGAAAAATGGATAAGGAGAGGATTACGATGTGCTTGGAATCTTTAGTTGAAATATTCATCATTCTTCTTTTTTATAGTGACAATTTTATTCTTAGAGTGAGAAGCTCCTATAATCTCAATAATAAACTAAAAAGTTTCAATTATTTTTTTCTCTAGTATGGGAACGATTATTTAGCAGTGATAAAACAAAGGTTATGGAAATAATCATAAAATGATCACTTATATTAATTTCATGTATAACAATAGTAGCTTGGAGGAAATGAATTTATGAAAATATCTTAGAACCATTTTTAATTAAAAACTTAAGTGAAACTATGACATTGAAAAAATTCTAAGGAGAGGGTGGAAAGGACTTGAAAAAATTTGTAAATGGATAAACCTTTGACTTTAAAATAAGAAGAAACTCTTCTTTAAAACTTTTGTTACCTTTATTATTATATTATATGTCTATGGATTATATAATTACAATGAAAAACACATGATGTGTGTGTGTGAAGGAATAATGCCCTAAATAGGCACCTCTACTAGGTCTCAAGAAACCTCTTACATACAATTTTTCCATTTATATTGACACATTAAAATGCTTATTGGAAGAGTTTTCATTGAACAATTTGAGATAGAACATGATATCTTGGTTTGCATGGAAAAAGTGGGAGAAAATTGAAAGGCTAGTCATGAATGTCCTTGACTTGGTTAAAAGCAATCAAACGTCACCTTCATCCTCTCCTTGACTCAACACCGATCTAAGTGGGCTCTTCTACAAGATGGAATGATCAAGAAAACCAACTTACTAGTTTATATTTGAATATATAATCTCTGTATTGACACCGTGTATCGATTGGTTATTTAGTTTAAGTGATAGATTGCCTTAGTTATAGGTACCGTGATTTTTTTGGAAATTTTAAATTTCTATTATCGATTTAGTTTTCTCCACTGATAAAGAAAAGAAAAATAATCTTTATATATATATTATATATATATATATATATATATTATATTAACCATACCTCTCAAAGAAAGGGGAAAAAATATTATTTTTGAGTTTTATTTTTTATTTTTTATTGCCTGATATAATTAAACAATGATTTTAAATGGCTTGATTAAACAATTTAAATTTATAAAGTTTGAAAAAAGAAAACACTTTTTATATTAATCAATCTTTTATATTTCCTTTTAAAAAATTGATTTCAATGAATATAATTTCACATATTTTCTTTAAATTAACTATATATTATTTAACAATAAATTTAATTTCACTCCACACAAACTCCTTATCAATACTCAAGAACTCTACTTAATTGAAATTATTATAATAAATAACATATATTCCAACCAACATAAATTCCTCTTAACTCAATGTTTGATAGATAATTCCCTTCTATAGACAAAATTGAACTCCTTGGGATCTAGAAACAATAGAGACAAAAAAACTTATGCTTTCCTTAAAGAAATTATAACATGGAGGAAATACCTACCTGGAATCCAACACAAGTTATCCTCTTCTCCTTCCTTGTAAGCTTTGGCTCCGAATCTAAATGCTATAAAAGGAACCCGCAAAACAAATAAAACAAGCAAGAACACTACAACATACAAATGGCATGTACTAACATCTCTAAACAATGATTCAAGAAGGCATTGCAATACATATGCATTAATGAGACATTAGTATAGGAAAACAAAGAGCTTTTTGTATTAATGGATGTAGGAGAAATTACAACCCTTTACAAATATTGACCTTGTATATGTCTGCCAACTATCTTGACATTCCTTTGCCACAAAACAAGCCTTAATTCACAACTTGAGTGTCTGAATGGATAACGGATCCCTAAGCATAAAACAGTAGCATGAGGGCATAACTAAGAGTCTCAAAAAGCCAATGTAGTCTCCATGGAAGGGAGTAACTTTATAGGGTAAATGGGGTGGCTTGGGATTTACCAATATAGGAATTAGATCCACATATGAGGGAGGATAAACTCTAGGGATAAGAGATAAGAACTCAAATATAGGAGCTTGAGATATTGATCTAATTATAAATGATTAAAACCACTTGGGATGCTTCTGGAAAGAGAAGATTTAGAATTTTTTTTTCTTTTTTTTACTAAATTCTAGAGGCCATCGCACCTACAACAAAGGTAACATGTGCTAGCTAGTGTCATTTCTCAGTGTACAACTTGCAATAGTGTAGGTTGCATGAAGGGAAAATGCAATGGAGCTAAAAATTAGGATTTTGAGATATTTAACCCAGAATTCTTGGAACTTTTGGAGAAAGGATGCTCTAGCATTTCCAGGGGATGAATGCAAAGTCTTAAAGGATAATGCTTGATTTGGTTCCCAAGTTAATTGATTGGATGTCACAAAATGACTTGTAACAAATTCCGCCCTAAAGTACAAAGTTAGAAGAAATGGTTGAGGACTTAAGTTCTTTACCATGTGACAAGTTTAGATCAAGAATATACTGATCGAGATCATGAATTATATGTTACAATACTTAATCATCATGATATCATTGTTGAGGTAGGCATACCCATACTCAACATATAAGCCAATTTACATGTAGAATAATCAAATTCACATCCATTGATGAAATATGGTGGACCCATGCTTGGATGACTTTCTAAATGATCATAGCCATCATACTTTATGATCTTGTGTGAATCCTGAAATCGTAGCTTGGATGGATGAAACTAGATATGGGGTCTTCTAAGTTACTCGACTGTACAAGTTTAACCATGTGAATAAATGTGTTGGGGTCAAATATAGTAGACACCATCAGATTATTAGCCAATGATGTAAGTTGTTAACAGATGCAAGAGGAACCATCGATAATGATAATGGCTCTTAAGGTATTACAATACAATCTGTGTAGTATGAATAAATGAGTTGAAGTTGAACACCACATAGAATCTTGGTCAAAAGCCAATGCTGATAACTTGCCACCAAAAGAAATAAACTTTCCATTGAGGTAGGAAAGATCCAAGGCACTAAAGGGAGTTTGTAAGTCAACTTCTTGGATAATGTGATGATGTTAAGAGGAAGTTACCCATCACTGGAGAGCCCTAATGTATCCCCCATCAACGGCACGAAATAGGTATCAATATGTGAGACATAATTCTAACAATGATATAAATTTGGTTTAGGAACGAAATAAATGAAGTAGATGTCAACTGAGTGTGGACTTTCTCTTGAACATATCAACGACACTACTATGGATTTTTCAACATGAACTCAAAGACCCATCATGAAGGCTTTCATTAAGGTGTGATCAATAAAGAGGCAAGCAGATTCCCCAACCTAAAGCGGTCATGGAGATCAAGTGAAAGAGTGTCATTTTCAAGAGCAACTTGTTTCCATTAGTAGATTTGACGCCATTTTTTCTCATTTTCCCAACCATTTCTGGCCATTACCTCTTTATTTTTCAGATGAATCTTTCTAAGTAATTTTAATGAATCTTGAGAAGGAAGATAACATATGCTTGATCTATGAGTTCATTGTTCAAATGAATCCTTCTCAGTAATTTTAATGAATCTTGAGAAGGAGTGTTTCAATCTCGTCATGTTTGATGAGTCCAATGTTGTTCAATAGTTTTACCAGTCTAGTGAAGGCATAACTCAACTTTATTTTCATAATTTTTCCCCTTGGGCCTGAGAAGGCATAAAAAAATACCTAGGAGAACCTTTTAGTCATGCTCAACTAAAGTATTCGTTTTTCATAAATAGTCTATCCAGTCAAGAAAAGGCTTAAACTTATATTAGGCAAACACATTTTCATTTACTTTAATGAGTTTGAAAAGATAAGTGCTTGACAATATTTTCATGTTTTGGGAGTCTAAAAATAGCTTAAAGAGGACTCTTCCTAGATGAAAAAGTGGTATAAAGGGTAGCAACTAGTTCTAGTCATGATGGAAGTTCTCAAAACATGTAGAGGTAAAGAGGCAGACATATAGGACCACTCATCACAGTGATTTCTAAGGAAAGAGTAAAACACCAAGTGAAAGCAAATGATCAACCAAGAAAATGGTAATGATGGAATGAGCAAACCAAGGCTCATCTTGCAGAAATAGGCTAATAAAAAATGGAAATCATGAGAGATAAATTGTGGAATCATTTTTCGTAATAGTTTAACAAGCCTAAAATGGTGATAAAAGTGTACTCGTATCGCCACCTTTAAATTTAATTAACGTGCAGGAAAAGACAGAAAGAACTCGACATTTTCATGTATGTTTTATGACCATGAAAATATAACAAAAGAATCTCAGTATTTTCATGAGTTTAACAAGTATCTAAAATAATAATTGAAATGGACTCAAAATAGGTTTCGCTTTTACACATACTTGAAACAAAAGAAAACTATGCTTGAGAGTAGTTTCCTTTTTACACAAGCTTGAAACAAAGGAAAAGTATGCTTGAGATAAGTTGTATGTCCCGAACATAATGACTTAATTCTAGGAAATTCTCCCCCAAGGTTCATTTCATTCACCTAAATAGACTACTGGTCACTAATAGGTGGATGGAATGAAGGTTCATTTACGAGATACAATGAAAGAATTGACTTAACATTTACGAGATCTAATCAAAGACTCAAGTTGGAGGGGGATATGTTTCATTTTTTAATGAGATTGACATAGGAAAAGAACTATGCTCAAAGGTTTGTTTCATTTTTATGTGAACTTGAAACATAGAAGAAACTACGCCCATGGTGACCTATTTCATTTTTTTAACGAGCTTGACACAATAAAAAAACTATGCTCCATGTGCCTTGTTTCATTTTTTAATGAGCTTGACATAAGAAAATGAACTTTACTCATAACTATTTATCTTGTTCATGGCCCCTAAGAGGCCATGGATTCCAAAAAGTATTCATCATATGAGAGAACAACGCTCTGGAAGGGATACATATCAAGGGATCCAATGGAAACATTATACTCCAATTCCCTCAATAAATGATTCACCACATCATCTATTTGATCTAGGTGAAAAGAAGTTGAGAAAAAAGTGAGAGGCACTTCTTCATTAGTAAGTGCAGACATGGGACATGTTTCCACATAATTAACCTGTGGTAGGGGAGATAATACTTTCATATTTGGAACATTTATGGAATTCAGTTGATTGGGAGTTAAGTCAGGACCAACGAATGAAATTTGGTTGATACTAACAATTTTTCCTTTATGCTGGAAACACATCACTCGAAAGAGTGTGGACATGACAAAGTTCATAGCATAAACATAATCTTACCCAAGGAGTAAATTGAAATCCATGGGGCCCACGACTACCATAACATCAACATATAAAAAATTTCCTTCCAAGGTAACAAGAAACTTAGGAAGGATCCCTAAAGGTTGATTAGTTATCTTTTTAAAATCTAACAGATTCAGAGAAACAGACACAAGTTGATGATAACTCAAATCTTTCCAAGTCGTTGAGGAAAGAATGATAAAAAAATCTCCCTCATCTATAACAGTGTGACAAATATTTTTATCACAAGCCTTCACCATGATCTAAAGGAAAGTAAGAAGGGAGACAAGGTTTTTTCAATTGATTCCAATCCAAGGAAATTACCTCATTACTTGGAGAGGGTTCTATGACAATGGGAGAAATGTCCCCTTGTTCGATGGGATCTGAAGAAACAAGAAGAACATGAGCGGTATGAACGTCACTTTCTATGGGGAAAGTGCAATTGACTGAAGGTGGAATCAATTCAAGCACTTTTTCAACCAATGGTTGGTTGGGAAAAAATCACATTTAGGGAGAGTGGGATTGATTGTAGATGGATTCGAGTCAATTTGTTCATCAACTAGTGAAGGATTTAGGGAATTTTTTCAAAAACTAACTGGAATTTGCCGTTGAGAAGTAGCAAAGGTTTCCAACACTTTGGGTGCTTCATCTAAACAAGGGAAAAGGTGAAATGGATTATTCCCTTCACATAACATATAGGTAAACTTAACTTTACCCTTATTTCCATGGAACTTATTAGCACTAGTCAACGGTTGGTCACCAACATGATCTCCAGAGGCTGAAGATAAGGGATCATATGAGCTTGTAGACCACACTCCTAATACCTGAGGAATAATAGGACAATCCATAAGGAGGTTGTCACCCTTACAAAGCATGAAAAAGAGTTTGACTTTACAAGGATTTGAAGGACTAGCTACATCCACAACAATGGTTGCTTGTTTACCCCCTTGCTTATTTGGCTTCTTCGTCTTCTTCCTTTTCTTCTTCTTCTTAGCCTCCTAGTTACTAAAACCAATACTTTCACTAGGCGAGGAAGAAGAAAGGGAAGAATATACAATAGGGGAATAAGAAAAAGGTTCAACTTGAAGATCAACTTGAGGTTAATGTTGTTCAGGTGGAGGACTTGATTGTGAAGAATTTTGGAGATTCTAAACCAAAGAGAATGAAAACAACCAAATTGGAAAACCTATGGTGAATATGGGAAGAGACAACATATCCATATAAGGAGAAAAAATATTTCCAAAAGAAGGAAAAGGAGCAAGATCTCGTTAGAGGGGTTTCCTTGACTAGTAGACTCAGGAACTGTTGCCATCAAGTTTAACCTAAGGTCCACTAAGGAATTGCTCTACAACAAGGATGTTGTTCCACAAGTAATTAATTGATTTTATAAATTAAAGACAAAAATAAAAATAAAAATGGGGTAGCTAGATAAAAGGGTTTACGAAGTCATTGTGAACTACAATATACTATTTCTAGGACATGCAGGTAATCTCACTTAATGTTATGTTCAGTGTATTACAGTTAACAAGTGGTTGACTCGGTTACTTATGGAAGGATTGCAACCTAGTGGGAGCTTCCCAAATATACCTGGAGGTGCGTTAAAGCACGATATGTAGTAGTGATGTATAATGCATAACCATTTGATAGAGGTGTTCCTATATAATAAAATGTACATGGAGAATTGTCTTATATACCGAAAGGTACGTAGAAGAATGTTCTGATATACTTCAATGTGCATGGAAAACCAACTATCCTTGGGATGTAACATTGACAAGTAATGACAAATCCTATGTTTAATGATGCTGAAGCATATATTCTAGCCTAAGACACTATGTGTGTTGTTAATCTTCCAAATGCTCCTTAGGTTAATTGAATAAATTTCAAGGTTGATCTTGATTTAAGTTTTAGTTTCAAGGCTAACAAAACAAATTCACATAAACTTCCTATAATGCAACTAGCATGATTGGAAGAACATTTTTTGTTCAATGAAGATCTATCTACGGGAAGGAAGATGTTTCAAACAGTAATACAACAAAAAATAACTTCCTAACTAAGCTATCCAAATGTACTATTCCAATTCAATTAAAAGCCTAGTGCATGAAGAAAATGAATTCTTTTCTTTTCCTTTCCTTTTCAATTTTCAAATGTAATGAAAAATGAAATACCACTAAGTTATTGAATCAAAATAATTCATATAGGCTAGAACTGAAAATGAAAGTCTTTTGTCAAATCAACAATCAAGCCAAGTGATTAAAACCCCTAATTTTCAAGGGAAAACAAAAACAAACTAACTCTCATCAGAAGGAAAACACACTCAAATTTAAACACAATGATGGCTTTACATAGACATAGACCAATTCAGAGGCAAGGGAAAATATACTGGATCATAACATAACTTAGAGAAAGGAATAAAAATGCAAAATTTTCATCCTACAGGTACTGACATAGGCTATATATGACAACTAGTATGAGTTATTGCACCCACAAAGAAAGACAAGTGCATTGGGTTACTTTGTCTCAGACTAGAAAGTGCATTGGAGCTAATTTTATTCAAAAGACAAAACACAAACCCTACCAATTTCAAAATTGTAGTTTCCTAAGGCTAATTATTGTTTGAACAAGTAAAATTGAATCGCTTTCAAAGGTCTAAAATTATTAGGCAAAGGAAACCACTAAAGGAACTTCTTGTTCCCAAGTATGGTCACCAAGTTGTTTGATAGATAATTCCCTTCTGTGGACAAAAGCAAACTCCCTAGATATAGTGGTTGGATCTAGAAACAACAAATACAAAAATACTTATGCTTTCTTTAGAGAAATTAGAACATGGTGGAAAGACCTACCTGGAATCCAACATAATTTCTCTTCTTCTCCTTCCTTGTAAGCTTTAGCTCCAAATGAAAATGTTATAAATGGGACCTGCAAAACAACTAAAATAAGCAAGAACACTACAACATATAAAAAGCATGTACAAACATCTCTAAAGAACGAGACAAGAAGCAATTGTAATACATATACATTAATGAGACATGAGTATAGGAAAACAATTTTTTTTTTGTATTAATGATCGTAGGATAAATTGCAACCCTTTATAGATCTTGACCTTGTAGACATCTCCCAACTATCTTGTCCTTCCTTTGCCACAAAGCAATCCTTCAATCACAACTCAAGTGAATGGATGAATAATGGACCCCTAAGCATGCAACAACAATAAGAGGGCATAATCAAGAGTCCCCAAAAGGAAACCTAGACTCCATGGGAGGGAGTAAATTGATAGGGTAAATGAGGTGGTTTGGAATTACCAATCTAGGACTTATATCCACATATAATGGAGGATAATCTCTAAGGATAAGAGATAATACCTCAAGTATAGGATTTCGATAACTCGATCTAACAGTAAATAGTTAGAACTACTTTGGAAACTTTTGGAAAGAGAAGATCCATAATTATTTTTAATTTTCACCGACTCTACAGGTTGTCGCACCTCCAACAAAGGAAACATGTGCTGGTCAATGAAGTTGCTCTGTGTACAACTTGCAAGAGTGTAGTTTGCATGAAGGGAAAGTGTGATGAGGCTAAAAATTAGGATTTTGAGCTATTTAACCCAGAATTCTTGGAAATTTTGGAGAGAGGATGCTTTAGGCTTTGTAGTGGATGAATGAAAAGTGTTAAAGGATGATTAGTAATCTAGTTCCTAGGCCATTTGATTGGATGTAACAAAAGGACGTGTAACACCTAGAATCTACCAAGTGCCGAGAGGGATAAAATCTGTTTTGAATCTAAAAGAGGTTTCCATGTCAAGAGATTTGATCCCTTTGAGCACTTGGTAGATCCCAAGTTAAGATAGATCTAGGCTTGTTTAATTTCCCCCTATAAATAGGTTATATTCTACATGAATACCATGTGTCATTTATATTTTAATTTTATTTTTATAGCGTTATTTATTTTTTATTCAGTGAAAATATTTACATTACATTATGTTACATTACAACATCTCTATCATACTAGCTGGAGAGAAACTCTTTGGGAAATGATTTTTTTTTAACTAGCATAGATCCATCTTAACTCCAGATTTACCAATTGCCAAGCAACCAAATCTCTCAAGATGCATACCTTTTTTTGAATGCAAAACTTAAGGAATGTTTTGCATGTTGAAATATTTGTTTCCTCTTAGATTTTGGTAGATTCGAAGTTAAGATGGATCTATGTTGATTTTGAAAAACACACTAAGAAAATGATATATATATATATATATAATTGAAATATTTTATTTATGATTCACATTCTACACATTAAAAATGTTAATACATGCCTTAATCATATTTGGAAGTAGAATACATATATCTATATCACACTCTCTCTATATAATTATTTTTGTTATGACATTTTTTAAAATGCTACATGTTTTATTTATTTGTCTTTCTCTCTATTATTTTTATTAAATTTAAAATGTTACAACGCAATTGCATATAAAAAATGAATTAATTAGAAATCTTCCCCACAAAAATATTTCCATATTAAACTTTTTTAACTAATAAAACTCTATATATATATATATAATATATATATATATATAATATATATATATATATCTATATATATATATATAGTTTTATTAAGTTAAAAAAGTTAATATTTGAATTAATTTTTTGGGGGCGAGATTTTTAATAGATAGATAGATAGTTGACATTGAAATATTTTATCATAATTCACATTTTACACATTAAATATTAATACATGTCTTAATGGAAGTAGAAAACATATATCCATAGGACTCTCTCTACATAAAAAATTTATTTCATTATAAATATATTTTGAAATGTTATATGTTCAATTATTTGTCTATCTATATATAATTTTTGTTATTAATACTTAAAATGTTACATGTCAACTCCATAATAAAAAATAAATGAATTACAAATGGAATTTATTTATGGAATAAGAATTCTTATATATGTTAGATATGAAACTTTTGTGATCCATATTGTAGATACATGTCTTTATGATTAATCACATCATTAGGATTTGGTCGATGTTTTGAACCAACTAATGTGGTTCATCCTCAATCACATAATTAGGATTTGGTCGATGTTTCGAACCAACTAGTGTAGTTCATCCTGAGGATGAACTACACTAGTTGGTTCGAAACGTTGACCAAATCCTAATGATGTGATTAATCCGAAAGAAATTTATCTATAATTCTTAATGTGTGTGTGTAATATCCCAACCTTTAAAGCCCATGTATTTACATATGGTAAAACATTATTAATTTATTAAATTGTTCCATCAAGAATTCATTGCAAAACTAATTTTAACATCTATAAAACTGAAATGGATAAAGAACAAGATTTAGATGAGGCAAAGGGTCCACTTTTTGGTAGGAGAAATTTTCTTTTGTTTTTATAGGAAATGAACAAAATACCCTACGCACAACTTGGCAAGAAAAGCAAATGTGGGACCTAGAGGATCCACAAGCATTGTATTGCTAAAATGAATAGAAGACTGCGACATTTAAAACAAAACTGTGGAGTGTGATGACCTCCATTAAAGATGAATGTAAAGGAGAGAAAGTGCAAATGAATTTGCAAAGACACCATCGACATAGAACTGAATATGGAGGTAGAAGCTAAGGGGAGAAAGACTAGATTATTCAAGGAAAATATAAGTGGTATGTGCTTTGAATTTGTGAAATATTTCATGGCTATGTTAATGGTGTTAATTCCATGGTTTTGTGTCTAAAAGTTAATTTAACCTTATTATTGTTAAAAGAAAAATCTTTGCCTAGTTCTTATGCATAACAAGATGGATCAACTATGACATTTTCTTGAAAAAGAATGCATGGGAACATTGCACGTAAAAGATAAAGAAGCTATCATATTCTTTGGGAAAAGAATGCATGTGAACCGTGCACATAAAGGATAGAAATACGTGTCATATCTTAGAAAAAAAATTGTGTTTGTATAAATAAAAGGAATAGATAACATGCAGTTGCATGCAATAATAATAATTATTATGTTAGTTTCTTTTAGAAAAGATTATGTGTTCATATGCAGAAGAATAATCACTATGGTGTTAAATTCCTTAAAGAGGAATATGTGTTTATTTTTGATAAATTTCTTGAGGAAGAAAGAGGTATTGCATGGAAATAATAACTATTATGTTTATTCTTTCCTTTTAAGAACAATAATATGTTTTGGCATGAATGGAAATAATAAGTATTGAGTTAGATTACTTGAAAAGCATATGTGATTATTTTATAGTTTTGTGAAAATGACCATGTGCTTATACGCATATAGATAATAGTTATTTTACTAACTTTCTTGGAAAAAATATGTGTTTAGGTGCATAAAATCAATAACCATAATGTTAGTTTTTCTTGAAGAGAATATGTATTTATGTGCATAAAAAGATTAGCTAATGTGTTAGTGTTCTTGGAAAACAACATGTGTTTATGCATAGAAGTAATTTCTATTGTGTTAAATTTATTGAGAAAGAAACGTATATTGTATGCACAAGAGAATCACTATTGAGAGATAAGTATTTATATGTACAAGGATAATGGTTGTGAGGCTAACATATCTTGAAAAGAATATACATTTACATGCACAAAGATATAGTTAATGTGCTAGTTTCTTTTAAAATGTGACAGTTGCAATAGTTTTTCTTTTGAAAAAAATGTCTTGTGCAAGAAATAATAGTTTATGTGGTGGTTAACTTTTAAAATACTTCCCTCTTATTGTGCGAAGAGATGGTGATTACCATGGAAATTCTTTTAGATATTACAATATTCTTGGATATAAAAGTAGAATGTAATTTTTTCCCTTTCTCAAGATACATGTGAAGTAGGGACAATTGAGGATGTTTTGGTAATATTTATATATTTTACCTTATGCACGTAAGATAATGGGCCGACATGTGTCATAATCATACATGCGTATAGATAAAAAAACATGTTTTTGGTAGTTATCTACTTTTAATTAATGCATTTTCAATGTTAATAAAGAGACATGTCTCAATACTTTGTATGCATTTTATTTATGCACATGAAAATATGTTTGGAGAATAACTAGTAAAAGGTTTATTATTTGGATGTCATAGTTTTCTAACACTAGTAATTGCAGGAAAGGATTGTAACTCTTGAGAAGGGCGAATTATATTTAACATTATGGAAGGCAACGATCTAGTAGTCCATGAAAATTGAAGGAATAGCCACTACAGGATAATCCACTGATGGAAATAACCAAGCCACAAAGACATAATGTTCAAGGATTTGTGGGTAAATGAGATCATGATCAATATAATAGCTTTTAGCTAGTTATGTTGTATTTAAGATGATATTTCTTTGTAATATTTTGTGATAATGGTCAAGGGATGGGCTCCCTTACATCCACTGAGTGAGGAGTGAACACTGTCATGAGATGTTTAATAAAATTGAATGTTTGTTGTTTTTCCCCTACGCGGTTTCCATGGTATATCGATGTATAATGATGTGTTTGTCATTCTAATGATGTTGCTTCCTTGCATGAAAATTGACACTTACATCATCAAATATGTGAATAACTAGTCTATGTAAGTGAAAGATGAAAATGATGTAAGATTACAATAGAGAGCTTTATATTAATATGTTGCCATAATGGTTGTTTGTTATTTAACTTGCTATTCCATTTATAAACTTATTTTATGTAATGAAAATAATTTTATCTAATGGTTAGTGAAGGACTATGGATTAAGTAATTCACAATGTTACATGCTAGTAAATTATGGGAAACTTTTATAATCCTATGTGTTTTTACACGAGATTTACTAGGGGATGTTACAAGTGGTATCAGAGCAAAAAGCTACAACACTAGTGCCTTTTGGGAATCTGTATGTGAAAACGAAGTAGAGGTATGATACTAATGAGCATTAGCTCAGGTACGATTCTAAGAAATTACATAATGATATATGCAGTAGACTACATTTGACTAACGGCATTGAAGAATAATAAGTGATAATGATGCTTCAAAACTGTGATCATGACATTTTAATCTTTATGTGAATAAAAGACAATAAAATTATGTTGCATTTATGGACAATATTGAGCACTCACTAGTGATAGTGTGGATTAACTATGCACCTTTGCAAGCATACTCCTATAATAATGCTTAATGGTGCATTTAGAGAAAATTTACTAAAGGTACAATGAAATAATTATAAAGAATGAATGCGTGTATCGTTTTGTGTGAAAATGAAAAAATGAAAAGGTGGGGAGTTGTCCTTAAACGGGACAATAGAATGTTTTAAAAAACATTGAAAGAACAACTTTGGATGTTAAAAATAAACAACGAGTCAAGTGGTAGGACTTGAATTTAATGACTAATTGACGATTGAGTCTTGTCATGGATTTGGATTGAATTAAGATGGTTGGTTTGACTAATTATTTAACTTATATGCATGAATTAGTTTTGATTGAAGATTATTAGAAATTGTAAACAAGGTGATTATGGTAGTTCACTTCTTGTTATTGGTCTAATGGTGGCACTACACCTTAAGGTTGATTGCATTGTTACCATAATTGTTATTTAAAATTACTGAATAATGATAAATCAATGTTTTGTATGACTAAAGCTTTGCAGAAGCTTTCACACATAATAATATTGTATTTAATAAACTGGATAATTACGAAAATTGATACTTGTTTAAAAATGTATACATATGACTACAAGTTCTTGAATGATACAAGAACTTAGATCATGATACAATAGTGTTTTTAAAGTGGATGATTTATTGCATTGTTATTCCACTAATAAAATAGAATTTAAAAACAGCGTGGCTTTTCATATGAACATACATAAATAATAATTGATAGGATGAGACAAGCCAAGATTATTTGATAGTATTATAATGTACTGAAATGCATGAGATGAAATAGATTATGTATGTTCCATCAACTTAATGATAGAACTAGTAGTAATCTGATGTTGATGATTACGTTGCTTGTTCAAATTTCAAAACTTTACAAATTGATCATTCAATGATGATGTTAGTTGGTATGCATTCTACATCTAACAAATATGTTAATTTCATCCTTTATAAACTCACCCAATGTGTCTGAGTACTAGAACGGCATTAAATTAAATCTAATCAGTTAATTCTATTGTGTTGTGAACATGTCATGTCTTCATTGTCATCACTAAACAAAAATCAGGATGGCATTTCGAACCTATCAACATTATTGATTTGTTTAACCAAGAAAGGTATGTGTGATTGACTTGAATTTGATAATGTTGCATAATCACTATTGATTAGATACATATGCGCAAATGAAGTGTCATTTTAGTGGCTATGGTATTTTTGAAGGTCCTATTCCCTTAATTGTTGTTGGGAAAACAACTTCATGAAAACTTTGTTTTAAAGTTCCTTGGATGTAGCATCTAGAAGATGTATCCTTATTTATCCTTATTGTTATGATTATTTTTAATGCATAAAAGTGGTTTATGAAATATGGATAAGGCAACACCTTTCTACATTGTTGAAATATTGAATTGACAATATATTTTGTAAATAATAGTATTTTGTTGAAGGTATGCTTTTATCAAAATAAATGATGACTAATGTCGCTAGTGTGATTAAGTAGGGGTAGCTTAATGATAGCATAACAATGTTCCAGTAACATGGAACACTGTGAAAGGTAAAACATAGCAATGTGATTTGCAACTATAATTGAGAAGGTGTAATGTTATGATATGCAAGATATGGTAATGTTTTCTAAGTTGCATGATGGTTATTATGTGAAAAATTTGCAATGAATATCACCTGTATGATATGATATGTTAGTTATGAATTTGTTGGGCCTCAAGTATGCCCATTTTTCCACCAAACAATATCACTATTCATAACCTAAATTCCTATATTTTTAGATCATTTCATACCATAATTTCATAACTTGCCGCCAATTCATATCTTTCACTTCATACTTTATTATCATTAGTTTTCTCAAATTTTAAATGATTAGATATGACTCTTCTATGATTTTCTAATGATAGTTTTGCCAAGTTTATTTACTGTGGGGATCCATTGTTGAAAATATTCATAAGTTAATTAAACTAAATGCTACAAGATTAAGTATAGAATGCAAAATTCTTGTAGGTGAAAAAATAAAATTTGTAATCAAATGGGGAAGAATATCAAGATTCTAAGACATAGGTTTTGTTCATATTACCCTCATTTAGGTAACCCAAAAACAATTCGGAAAAATTCATCATCACAGAAAAGTTATGGTCAGGGGAGTATTAAGTATAGAATCATTGCCGAAATTCTAGGTTAAGTAAAGAAAATCCGGGTTTGATGATTTCGGATCAGCCACATGTAGGACCATGATTGGGATAGATTGTTGCACCTTCTAGAAATATTTTCATTCGATCTGTTCTCCTTACTTGGCTTCGATTTGTTCCTTTACTACATTTGGCAGCAGATGTTCAGTCAAATCTTTGGCATTCTAGAGTTGATCTCCTTATGCCCAATAAGGAGTTGGTTTCATCAATCGTTCTATGAGCTCAACTTGGATTCATTTGAAGTTGTTTGAGAAGATTGCATACAACTTAATTTTAGTCTTGGTGTTATATGTTTACTTTTTTTAGTTAATTAATTACATCTATTTTTCATCGACTGAACTTTATATAAATCCTTATGTCTTTTGTATGAAGATAGCAGGAGGTACTATTAAGTAATATTGTTGCAAGAAGCTATATGCTCAAGTTACATTGGAGATTGTGATGTATTTTTTATTTGAACATATGGCCTGTTGAACCTTAATACATAATCTTTATTTGGCATCGAAATGTTGAAAACTGTGCAACAAGAAATGCTAAATTTAGAATGTGCTAAAAATAGAACTCCTAAAAATAACACTTCTAAAAATAGCAGTTTGGCCAATGAGAATTTTGGCCACCTTGGATGAGAGGTGAAACTGCTAAAAATAGAATCTTCTAAAAATAGCATTTCTTGGTCCCTTCCTATTTTTAGCAGTCCCTGGTCTAACTATAGGAAGTAAAAACTAATTTGGTCTTAACATCAGTTTAAAATATTAATTAATTAATGTCCATGAGTTAATTAATTATGGAAAATTAAACTTGAAGTCTTTGTGAGAACATGCAATTAGTTGTCCCACTAATTGAGGAATTTATCCTTGATTTTCTCCACTCATTGAGGAATCAAGTATGAGTTCTATAATGAGAGGATCAATTGACTTAGTTTTACTTAGTCAAGTCCAGTTAGATTAATTTAACAAGTTTTTAAATTAATGAGATATAGTTTGTTAATACTTGCATGCATGTGACAACTATTATTTTCAGATAACTGAGTATTCTCTCATGGATAATTGATGCATGTCAGTTCAGACAGAGACCTAGCTGAGTTCAGATGAGGGACAATGTACTATCAGATGCTTGGATATTTCTAGTAAGTATTCCTTGCATGGAGAAGGATTTATTTCCAAGAGAATTATATGATATAGGAGATTGGAGGATTTGTGGCCTATATGTTGAGGCCTAGGTAGTCTATGATCTTCATCTTTTGATTGCAGAGAGTACATGATAGCTCTTGAGCTAATTCTTTTTGTAAACAGAAGAGGATTTCCACTTGATTGATAATACAGATAGGGGTTTTATGCTGGTGCTTTCCCTAGTGATATATCTTGTGTTATGGTTGATTATTTCTCTTGGTCAGTTATATGTGTTTATGCTTGATGTTTCTCATGAAATCGATTATGCTTCCACTTAATGTTTTGTAGAACTAGATCAAGTATTATGCTTTAGTACATTGCATATATCAGTTTGATCTATAGGTGTGAAATTTCTACACTAAATTCCTATAAGTGTTATGATTTCTGGTTCTTAAAGCATTGGGTTAGTTTAAACTTGCTCCTAGAAATGGCAAAGACCCACCACCACTTGGAAATAAGTCTTGTAATCGTATAGATGGTAGGAAGTGTGTTTTAGTTTGATTCATAAGTTTATATCTCATTTTAAAGTTGTTTTCCAAATAGATCTTAGATTTACTATTTTCCATTATGTACTGAAACCCTTGCTACGTTTCTTTCTTGAATCTGGAAAAATGTATTGTCTTTAAGCCTTTGTGAATAGGAGGACAATGTTAATTAGTATTTCTTGCTCATGAATGATTTCTCAATCATATTTCCACAATTAAGAATACTTGGAAAAACTCTCTCCAATTTCAAATGAATTACGAAAACGATAATTGTGTTATGAGCTCAACTTGTCGATTCAAATTGGATTTGGTCTTTATAATTTTAAATCATGTGCACTTATCAATAACACATAGTTCTATAACATTGTGTTTTATATAGAACACCAAGAAACAGAAAATGTAGAATGCTATTCATTAATGTATATTGTATGTTAATATATTAAGAGTGGTAACATAGCTTTGAGATTCAACATAACTGTGTGAAATTGTGTTTAGATCACATGTTACTTTTCTTTTCCATATAATATTTGCTGAGTTTATTTAGATTGGTTTTAAATCATAATATAATTTTTTACTTTTTATTTTTGAAGTCTTTTGAATCTAAATATGTTAAATTAAGTATTATAAGAGCATTGATTGAAATTGTCATTTAATTTCCTTTGAAGACTCTCAAAATTAAACTTGTGAATTAGGTCTAATAGAAGGAATTAGTTTGAGTTATTATGAGCTTTCATTAGTTTACAAACCCTAGACATTTCTTGAGCAAGTGATTGGTATTGTTTATACAATAAACTTGTATCACCTATGCAGTAATTTGAATAGTGATTTGTATTTGTATCACTAGTATAGTGGTTTGTGTTACTAGTGCAATGATTTATATTACTATGCAATAACGTGGATACTGTGCAATATTTTTTTAGCAGCTCATGCAATAATTTTGAATTAGGATTATTGTTGGTTTGGTTTAGAAGCATTTGTAGTACTAGTTGTTTGTTTTATTTATAATGAGTTACTGAATTAAATAAATCATAGTTAAAATAGAATAGTGATTCAAATTTTTGAGATAGATTAGATTACAATGAAATAGGTTTCTCCACTTCATCTTTTTTGGATGAGATAATTAGATATATGAATTAGGTATTTTGTATTTCATTATGTATTTCATGATGTTAATTTAAGCTAGATGCTCTGATCCTGCGTTACCTGCACTTTTGCCTCAAAGCTTTCGAGTCTCAGATTGATAATTTAACGATGGAATTATAACACATATAATTTCCCCGACATTCTTCCAACAACATCCTGTCTATGAGGAATTTAGAGCTCAACAGCTCACTCTTTGGGCCTCCTCCAACAAGCTCCAAAACTAATAGATTTTCCTCAAGCTTTTTCCCCTCTCACTATCTTGGTCGACTCTTTTCCCTTACCGAGATCACATATATCTAGGAAGAGGAAATTAGAACAAGAAACCACCATTGGCCTATAGCCTCCTTGGGTCTTTCACACTATCCCATAACTTTCTAGCATGTGAAATTCTCTTTTAGCACCTTTTCCCACTGTAATTTATGTAACTAACCAAATGCACATGAACATTAAAATAGATGAACATTTATGTGCATCATGTATTCATAATTTACCATCAACATGGGTCCCATAATCTGTAAAAGTAAATTTGACAGGAATTCATAACTAACATATCATATCATATAGATGATATTCATTCCAATTTTTCCACATAATAAACATCATGCAATTTACAAAAGAATTACCATATCTTGCATATCATAACATTATACCTTCTCATTTATAGATGCAAATCACATTGCAACATTTTACCTTTCACAGGTTCTTATGTTCCATGTTACTGGAAAGTCTTAAATTGTCTTAAAATTTGACTTTGTCCATATGTTATTAGCTTTAGAGGACAAAATGTTACACTGAATCATAATTGTTATATCTAGTAGCAAAAATTCAATTATACAATGCAAAATGCAAACATTATCAAGTGTTGGATCTTATCAAAACAGATTATTAAATAGAACTGAAACAAGAATTTATTGTTGAAATAAAAAAATCCAAACTATAGCTAAGGATGCTTCAAGGATTTCATTTATTTTTAACCCAAATTTCTAACACTTCTCTTTTCACAAAAACTGTGATTTCCATAGAAAATATTTCTAAATCCTACCCAAACACTAGGATTGCAATATTTTAGTCAGCACATATACAATCTCCCCAATGTATCCCTTTAACTCCATTCAAACAACTCAATTGCGAGAAGTAGTGCATACATATTGATCTTCCTCATTAGTGAACTCAACGATCACATCTAGACCTACATCTACTACAATTAATGTGCAGTTATATGGTAGGGAGAATCATTAACCATGAGCATAATGAAAACAAGGGGCTCCACCAACTGAGGGCGATCGTGTGAAATTAATATAGAACAACCTGACCAAGGATGAATTTAATGACTAACAACTTACCATAGATCTAAAAGACAAGAAAAGAAAGAAGTTAAATTGAAATATTACATAAAAAATTTGAAAACACTTCTTCGAACTTCGCAATGTATTAACTCATCAGTTGAACAATGGACTCATGGGAAAAATGGGGTCAACTAATATAAATACCAGTTCTAGGGTTTTATAAGAAAATTCAGCTAACATGTTTTTTGTTGGATTCTTCTTCCTCCTCAACAAATTCAGCTTTGAACTTCTTAGGATGCGCATTCTTTAGAAGTGACAAACCCCTACTAAATTTTCTTCACTGAAATCCCAATCCTTGATAATTCCCCCTAATGGATTTCCACCTCATCGATCCTTGGCAACAACAACATCCACGCTTGTGGAAAAGCCCATATGCATATGAGAAACCCTAACAACTCGTGAGAGACTCTCTGGGAGTTCTTCCTCGAGGTGAGACTCCACTAGAAACCCCATATCGATGATCACAAAAGTCACATACCCTAAATCCAAACTCATGCGAGTGAAAAGTAAATAATGAATTTTTTGAACCCTGCTACTGCTAGCACTTGGAAAGTATGCAAGCCATCAAGAGCATTTACAAAGGATGCTACACAATAAATATAAAACAACTCGCTACTGCATGGGGATGACGTTCATCCTCGAAAATAGTAGTCGAGGATATGGCATCACGCTGATGTCATGAGTTATAAAACTATAAAAACCCATGGTTAACTTTGAAAATTTGTAAAAATTTCACAATATCGTCTAGATTAATAAGCAAGAGGTGATACTAGATGTCACTGCTGCCAGCAAGAACATAACAATATTTTAAAATATTCTATGCAAGTTGAATTTATTCAATTCACCTTCTAAAAACTTTATTTTGAAATAAACATACTATACACATAATCATCAATCTAATTATTAAATTTTATTTAAAAAATAAAATAAAATAAAATTTATTTTAAATATAATTATACCAACTAAAAATTCATCATCTAATTTAAAAATGCTTTGTAAAAATAAAACTGACGAGTGTTGACTTGTTGGTTTTTTTTACAAATGGACGACAACAATGGTGTTTGAAGGAATATCTTTGTCTAAGTTTGGAGAACATGAAGCCACGACATAAAAGTATTTTAAAGGTATAAAAATGGAGCCATGACATAAAAATATTTTAAGAATATCAAAATTAATGGAAACACGAGAGGTGAAGCGTTTCCATTCTTGTGGCGATCGTGCAAGGTGCTTCGATTATCAGTTATCAAAATCAAATAAGTTAATGTTTGTTCAGAGTATTTTTTGTAATGATACAATTTGCTCTGCTAATTTGAAGAGCTTTTGATCAATTGGCTGTATTTTTCATGCAGGGAGATTCGAACGGGTTAGAAGATTTCGACTGGGAGGTAGATGGTCTCGATCATTTGGGAATGTTCGAGTAACAAACAGTAAGAAGAAGATGAAGCTCTTGCCCTCAGGGTTCTGAAGCTTTATCCCATAGACATGCAAGACTGAGGCCCAACTTTATTGTTAAAGGGAAGTCGAAGACATAAATTGTTGGAGTCACGATTGCCATTACACCAAAACCAATAGGTTTTAGTAAACAAACACATCGTTAGTGTTAAACACATGACACAAAACACACTGGGAGCGTTGACCTTCTACACTGCGATTAACGGGGAGCCAACAATCTGCCCCAATACGAGTCCAGTATGTTTTGAACTCGAGACCTCTGGCTCTGATCCAACATCTGATACCACTTGTTGGAGTGACATTTTACACTCCCATTAACAGAGAGTCCACATAGATTCCAACCACTCCTGACTTCAATGAAGCGTGTATTGTTCCAGAGATTGGGTCATTAGATACTCATGAATTCTACCCAAACCCTCCGCTTAAGCGCGTGAGGCGTTCATCCTTTGAGCCATGGTAGATCACAGTGTATTTTTCTTAAAAATAAATGGGTAATACCATATCGGGAAAGGCTTACCTTAGCAGTTCAATCCATAGATTATTTATGTCAGATATCATAAAAGTGAATCTGGATTTTCCTCACGATAAGTTGTGTGGAGGGTCAGTAAGTTGTGCAGGAAAATAATTGGGATTTTTTATTGTTCTACCAAAGTCTCTTAGCTTATAGAACCATACGTTGGGCATTACATGTGCCAGTATAAACCGGGTATTCCCCATCCCTTCAATATCACTAAATATACCAAAAACCCTAATTCTCAATTCTTGATATCACTGCCTTTTACTGGATTTCAAACATAGATTCAAAGGGCACAATATTATGTATCAATCTTACAGGGAAATGTGTAACATATCCTCTTCTTGGGCTAGATTCATGGCGCTTTGTACTTTGTTTGTTCTTAAATAAGGTCCAAACCAATTTTAATTTGACAATGTACCATGATTTCCGTGAGGCACATCAAGGAAAGTAAGGCTTAGCAACACCCTTTTGTAATCATAGGAGGGAAAAATAAAGTATTGGGCCAATGAGAGAGACCCGCCTTTATCACTACAACCATAGTCGCCAAATTCACAAGACAAATTTGTAAAACTCTAGAGCAATACAAATTTGGATGTAGACGCCAAATTCACAAATTCTTCTCATCCTCCAAACAATAATTTCATAGAGATTCACAAATAAATGTGGTAGAATAAGTACTTTCATCCCTTATTATATATAATAGTGTGAGTATATGGGAGTTGTGGAAATATGATCCGAAAATTAAACTTGTAAGGTTGGGTGGTTGAGAAACTTATAAGGTTGGGTAGTTGAGAAATGGGTTGTCATCGTTGAGAAATGAGTTGTCTTCAGTGTGATTTTTTAAAAGTTTTTCTGGTGGGTTTTCAGTTTAATTTCTCTAAAATCTGGTAGGAATTTATTGAAATCACAAGTTTCATGGCTAACCCATGCACAATCGAAGTGCCCTAGAGTTTTCTAAGATGCTAAATCCATATATACAGTCAAAAAACCAATTTAAATAATACAAATCAAGATTTCACTTCAAATTTTTCCACTAACTTTTGGCACCAGAACATCTAAAATATCACACTATAAACAACTCCGTTGAGAAAAATAAAAGAGGCCGAGTTAAATGTGTTGGACTGATTCACCAACCCACACTGTGAACTGATACATGTGTCACTCAAACAAATTGTCAAATTGAACTTACCTAACCATATATTAAGTGCTAAGACACATAAAAAAACCTTAGAGTTGTAAAAGGTGTAGATCCATGGGAATAAGATAACAAAGATTGTCTCAATATGAAAATCAACCATGTTTATTTTACCGTTTATAATATTTATCAGAGGGTTTATCATAGGATTTTCTCAATATGAAAATCAATCATGGCCAACATTGGTCAAACATGGTTGATCATGTTTAACCATAGTCAACAATGGTCCAACGTCACTTTGTGACAAATATTGTCTCAATATGAAAACCAACCATGGTCAACCTTGGTCAACCTTGGTCAAGCATGGTCAAGCATGGTTAACCTTGGTCAAGCATGGTCAACCATGGTCCAATGTCACATTGTGACAAATATTGTCTCAATATGAAAATCAACCATGGTCAACCATGTTAATTTTACCATTTATAATATTCATCATAGGGTTTATCGTAGGATTTTCTCAATATGAAAACTAATCATGTTCAACCATGGTCAACATTACTCAAACATGGTCGACCATGGTAGCTTATGGTCAATCATGGTTAACCATGGTCAATAATAGTCCAACATCACTTTGTGAGAAATATTGTCACAATATGAAAATCAACCATGGGTAACCATCATCAACCATGGTCAACCATGGTCCAACGTTGCATTGTGAAAAAGATTGTCTAAATATGATAGTCAACCATGGTCAATAATCATGGTCACATTGTAACAAAGATTGTCTCTTGGTCTAATGCCACATTGTGACAACCGTGGCCATCCATGGTGAAGCATGGTCCAATGTCGTATTGTGACAAAGATTGTCTCAATATGAAAATCAACCATGGTAAACCATGGTCCTACATTACATTGTGACAAATATTGTCTCAATTTGAAAATCAACCATTTTCAACCATGGTTGAATGTCGCATTATGACAAAGAACGTGTCAATTTGAAAAGCAACCATTTTCAACCTTTGTGAAGCATGTTTATTTTAGGTTTTATAATAATTATCTTAGGGTTTATATAGCTTGGATCTATAATTTTAATCCCTTGGGTTTAATATTATTTCCTTGGGTTTATAATCCCTTGGGTTTTTAGTATTAATCCCTAGGGTTTATTAGTCCCTTGGGTTTATAATATCAATCCATTGGTTTATTTAATCTAAGGGTTCATATTCATAGGGTATAATATTATTCATAACATTTATAATACTAATCCTAGGGTTTAATATAAATCCCTTAGGTTTATAATCATGGTCATCCATGGTTTAATGTCACAGTTTGACAAAGATTTATGAATATGAAAAACAACAATGTTCAACCATCGTTAACCATTGTCAACCATTGTAAATCATGGTCCAACACTACATTTTGACAAATATTGTATCAATATGAAAGCCAACCATAGTTAGCCATGTTCAATCATGGTCAACCATGGTCCAATATCGCATTGTGACAAAGATTTTCTCAATATTAAAATCAATCATGGTCAACCATAGTTGTCTCAACATGAAAATCAATCATGGTCGATATTAAAAGAAGCCATGGTCAATCATGGTCAACCATGGTCCAAAATCACATTATGACAAAGATTATCTCAATATGAAAATCAACCATGATCAACTAAGGTCAACTATCGTCCATGTCGCATTGTGACACAGATTGTCTCAATATGAAAATGAATCATCGTCCAATGGTCCAATGTCACATTGTGACAAATATTATCTCAATATGAAACTCATTCATGGTCAATGATGGTCATCCCTACTCCAACGTCACATTGTGAAAAAGATTGTCTTGATATGAAAATCAGCCATGGTAAACCATGGTCAACAATTTTTATTTTAGGGTTTATAGTATATATCTTAGGGTTTATAATGTTAATATGTTAGGTTTAATATTATTTTGTTGGATTTGAATCTTGACTTATGTTCTGAACTTTGACTTGATACAACACCTCACTTAGAGATGGTGAGGGTTTCTCAGAATGTATACGACATCGGTGATGCTCTCTAGATTTACGATCTGGGCATCAATGGATAGTGAAGGAGAGGAGTGCACTACCAATATACCCTAGGATGCACACTGGATGAAGGCAACCTCCTACTGAAGGGCTTCTACAACCTCAAGGACTTTGTGCGATCAATCCAAAAGTCGAGGACAGGGGTCATCCTCGTTAAGGTCAGGGCTCTAGTCGATCAGACCATCTCGATGCTCTTGGAGTACATGGAACCCCGTGATTGTATTATAGACAGGGGCAATGAGTGGTATGAGAACACCGAGCGGAGGGCCAAGCAGGTGACTGAGAAGGGCTTGCTCCACTTGGGAATGGGGGTCTCCAGAGGTGAGGAAGGAGCTCACAATGGCCCTTCACTCATGTCTGCTGACACCCTCAAGGCCTACAGGGAGGAGAAAGAGCGGATGGTGAGGGTTTCTCAGAGTGCATACAGTGCCGGTGCGGTTCTCCAGATCTATGTTACGGGCATCAATGGAAAACAAAGGAAGGGAGCGCACTACCAATACAGAAGATCTAAAGCCGCACACACTGACAATGCCAAACTGCCAATCGTTTGGCTCTTTCACGAACCAGAAAATGACCCTCAAGCGATAGATCGAATCCTACTCTTGCTACGAACGATCTCTCCTCTCCTGAAACAAGGTGTATCTAGCAGAAAGGGCCAAGGGTTACCAGGAATGGGCATCGAGATGGTAGATCGGGTCATATCCAGGCCAGACCTAAAAGCCTGCAAATGATTTGACTATGTATGCTATCGACTAGCATATCCAAGGACAAAGGGCAAAAGACAACCCCTCTGGAATATTTGGGTAGCACAAGGCCCAGATCTGGGGAAGAAAGAACCCTACAAAGCATTGATAGGCCTAGATCTAATAGTTCCAAAAACATTGGCAATAGATCAAGCACCCTCTCAGACAAATTCACACATGGCTGAGATGGACTCGATACAAATATTCATCAAATCATTGGAGGGCAGACAAATCTACTGGAAGCTCCGAAAGGGGATGAATATCAAAGACTTAAGGCATGAAATATAGATTCACCTCCATATACTAGCAAGTAATCAAAATTTGCTTTATTCAGGACACAGCCTCTAGGACAACCACACTCTTCAGGATTATGACATTGTCAAAGATTCAACTATCACAATCAATCTGTGTTTGCGGGGTGGATGCTTTGGAACCAGCTCAAAGAGCACAGGCTCTTTTAAAGATGCAATCAAAGGAAAGGAAAGAGCACAAACCAAACTAGCAACACTGCCCAATCTACTAGTGCCCTACATTGTGGAACAAAAATCTGAGAATCCTGTTCTCACAGTCTCAATGTCTGAGGTAAATGAACTATATTCAGATCTCTATAACAACGCCATTATATGTAGATTTAATGGATTTTGGCCAAAATATGATGTGTTACACCAATGGATTTTTGTTGCATGGTCACCAAATTGTGAAATATACCTATGTCCCAAGGGGTTCTTCATAGTCAGATTTCACATAGCACAAGAACGAGAACATATCCTTAATAAGGGACCATAGTTATGGGGTAATGCTAGACTCTTCATGACCCCTTGGTTCCCAGAGTTCAATTCCAACACTATAGTGGTATCAAAACTTCCAGTTAGGATCAGGTTGCACAACCTTCCATTACACTTTTGGCATCATAATGTTTTAATTGCCATTGAGAACTCCCTAGGTAAGTTCCTAAATATTGATCATGATAGAATTACAAGGGGAATATTTATCTTTTTCTAGAATATGTGTTGAAGTAGATCTCAGGCAAGGACTACCAGACAGTGTTACATTGAATTTCAATAATACACAATGGACTCAACCATTAGACTACAAAAATCCAGCCTTTCGATGTCATGGATGCTTAAAAACAGGCCACCTCCATAGTGCTTGTCCACAAGCCAAAATAGACCCCAAATGGAATAGGAAGAAACATAAAAAGCCAAAAGGCTGGTAATACACAAACCCCCTTGAAGAAGAAGCAGAAATAGTAGAAACAACAAGAAATCAAGCAGAATCAGGTGCACAAAAGGGCGAGAATAATACACACAAGGAAGATAAAAACCCCACCAATCTCTGCAATTTGGGGATCTATAACCCTCCGCAGCAACAAGTGACCCAAATGGAAGTAAGTGGCAGCAAACAAGCTCATGGATAAGAAGGATCAGACTCCAACAAAGAATACCCCATAAATACTAATGAAAGTCAACTGGCCATTGTAACATCCACTCCCAACACTAAAGGTTAGCGAAATGTGGAAAAGAAGAAAGGCAGAAAAGAATAGGCTAGTTGTAATTTTTTAAATTTTTTTGTTTCCTTTGAAAACAGGAACAACTTATATGCATATCCTCTTTAGCATCTACAACATGTAATTTTTCCCTATGAATAAAATTACTATTTTTCCAAGGGGAAAAAATTATTCTGTTGGATTTATAATCCCTTGAGATTTTAGTATTAATCTCTTAGGTTTATTATTTCCTTGGGTTTATAAAATCAATATGTTGGGTTTATTAATGTAAGGGTTCATATTCTTAGGGTGTAATATTATTCATAAGGTTTATAGTATTAATCCATGGGTTTAATATAAATCCCTTGGGTTTATAATCATGGTTAACTATGGTAGAACACCACATTAACATAAAGATTTTCTCAATATGAAAATCAACCATGGTCCAACATCACATTATGAAAAATATTGTCTTGAAATGAAAATCAATCATGCTAAACCACTGTCAATCATGGTTGAACGTCGCACTATGACAAATATTATCTCAATATGAAAATGAACCATGGTCAAACATGTTTATTTTAGGGTTTATAATATTTATCTTAGGGTTATATAATTTGGGTTTATAATATTAATCCTTTGGGCTTAACATTATTCCCTTGTGTTTATAATACCATGAGGTTTTAGAATTAATCCCTTGGATTTATTAATCTCAACATTCATTTTCCTAGGGTATAATATTATTCATAAGGTTAATAATATTAATCCAAGTGTTTAATATAAATCCCTTGGGTATATAATCATGGTCAACCATGGTCCAATGTCACATTGTGACAAATATTGTCTCAATATAAAATTCAACCATCATCACCCATGGTCCAACGTTACACTATGACAAAGATTGTCTCAATATGAAAATCAAAAATGGTCAACCATGGTCAACTATGGTCCAACTTTAAATTTTGACAAAGATTGTCTCAATATGAAAATAAACCATGGTCAACCATGTTTATTTTAGGGTTTATAATATTTATCTTAGGGTTTATATACCTTGGACTTATAATATTTATCCCTTGGGTTTAACATTATTCCCTTTGGTTTATAATCCCTTAGGTTTTTAGTATTTATCCCTTGGGTTTATAATATCAATCTCTTGGATTTATTAATCTAATGGTTCTTATTCCTAGGGTATAATATTATTCATATAGTTTATAATATTGATCCTTGGGTTTGATATACATCCCTTAGGTTTATAATCATGGTCAACCATGGTCCAATCTCACATTGTGACAAATATTTTCTCAATATGAAAATCAATCATGGTCAACCATGGTCCAATCTCACTTTGTGTCAAAGATTGTCTCTATATGAAAATTAACCATGGTGAACCATGGTCAATCATGATTATTTTAGGGTTTATAATATTTATCATAGGGTTTATATACATTGGGCTTATAATATTTATCCCTTGGGTTTAATGTTATTCCCTTGGGTTTTTAGTCTTTATCCCTTGGGTTTATTATTCCCTTTGGTTTATAATATCAATCTCTTAGGTTTATTAATCTAAGGGTTCTTATTCCCAGGGCATAATATTATTCATAAGATTTATAATATTGATCCCTGGGTTTAATATAAATTCCTTAGGTTTATAATCATGGTCAACCATGGTCCAACATGACATTATGACAAATATTTTCTCAATATGAAAATCAACCATGGTCCAACATCGCATTGTCAAAAAGATTGTCTCCATATGAAAATCAATCACGGTCAACCATGGTCCAATGTCACTTTGTGACAAAGATTGTATCTATATGAAAATTAACCATAGTCAATCACGATTATTTTAGGGTTTATAATATTTATCATAGGGTTTATATACCTTGGACTTATAATATTTATCCCTTGGGCTTAATGTTATTTCCTTGGGTTTATTATTCTCTTGGGTTTATAATATCAATCCCTTGAGTTTATTATCATGATCAATTTAATACACATAAATTATGTAAAAATAATGTAGATAATAACACTACATCAAAACAATGATTAATTAGTGATTAGTTTAGGGAAAAGGTGTGTCCCCTAAGAACACGTCTATTCATAAAGGGACACCTGCCTAGGTATATAAAGCATGCCCTCATTGTAACATTAAAACATCACTTGTACATTTTATATATATAATAAACTATTATTAAAAATACCTCTTGAATTAAGTCAACAAGCTATAGGTTTTGTTTCTTCAGTGGTATTAGAGCCATGGTGCACAATATAATCATGTGAGTCTTTGAATGTAGTTCGCTACACAATATGCCACTACATTTACGTCCCAAATGCGTTGAGAAATTTAGTAAAATTCAGGAAGCATTTCAACGATTAGAAAAAGCATGTGCGAAAGTTACATCATGTCTAAAAAAAAGTTATGTAGAGGAAGACAATAGTGATGGTGAAGGAACGAAACAAGGTGAAGTAGGAGAAGAATATTTTGATTGGAATGATGAGATGGATGCGACTATCTTGAGAAATAAGAAGATGAAAAATATCATAACAATGAAGAAGAAAAAGAAGGACAAAATACTTTTGATGAAGAAACTAATATGACTACGGAAATTTTTGAAGAAGAGTTTATGTCAAATATGGATTATGATAGTGAAGGTGAATATGTGGCCTTGCATGCTTTTCAGCGTCTTAATACCTAGATGACAAGATAAAATTTTTATCCTAGCCCAAAGCATTTTCCTAAGTATGAGGAGCAACCTCCAACAATGCCTGAATGTTTTACATCAAATTTTACAGAATATTGTCATAGGACATTTAATACTTCACATAGTGCAACTATTCAGTGGGTTGTTATGCACACTGTTGCTGGTACTAATAGAGTTGGGTTTGCTAGGTGGCACAAGCCTTCACCTTTCACTTTGGTATCAAAAACACTAAGAGAGGATAAATATAGGTCAGACAAAAAGGCTAAAAGCTACTCTTTGAAGCAAGAATTTGAGGAAAAAATGAAATTGAAAAAGATCAAGATGATGCTGGAATCTAGGGCAACCCTTCCTATGGTAGAATCAAAGACGCAATTGCTTGAATTGATGAGAAATAATGATGTTGTTGTTGTTAGTGGTGATACTGAGTGTGGGAAAACAACTCAGGTTCCTCAGTATATATTAGATAGCCTAATTTTATCAAGGCAAGGGGGTTTTGTAACATCATATGCACACAACCACAGATAATGCAGCAAATTCTGTTGCAGAAAGAGTGGCAGATTAGCTATGTGAGCTGCCACCAGGATCTTATGGATCTTTGGTTAGTGTTATGAAAATTATGAGGGGTACTCAAGTGAGGGTGCTGACAAATTTGGAAAACTTGGATGTTGAGAAGATGATGGGTGCAGCAAAAGGAAAGTGTATTGTAGTCTTTCTAGATTATGATAGGACACGTTCTCCTATTATAGAGGATCCTGAGTAGGCATATATGTCCGATACAATTCGTTCCAGAGTGCAGGAAGTTGAAAAATATTTTCCAACTGCAATAATTAGTGGGCGGTGTAGAGTTACATATATGATTTTCTGCGACTCAGAATATTTTGGGTTATCTGTGGGCATTTCGATTGGGTGATGTTTGTTGCTTTTGATACTGGTAATGAGTGGTTTTGCATTGGCTCTGCTGACTTGAAAATAAATATTTGGGAAGTAGCCACAGGAAAAATCAAGATCACATTAATAGGGTATATTGAGCGGATACGAGGTTTGGTTGTAAGTTCTCGGCATCCATATATGTTTTTTGTCGATGATGATAACTAGGTCAAATGGTGGTATCTAGAGTATAACAAGGCTATTCACTCTTATCATGGACATTTAAGTGGAGTTCACTGTTTGGCACTCATCCTACATTAGATATTCTTTGTACTGGTGGTCGTGATTCTGTTTGCCGAGTATGGGATATTCGCACCAAAGCTTAAATATTTTCACTCACTGGCCATGAGAATGTTGAAATGTAATTCCAACTACCGCATTATTTATTCTAGAAAACCACCAGTCCTTTCCCCGCACCGCCTTTCTCGTGATGGTGGTATTTCTCAAACGACAGCGAACATACCCATAGGGCGACATGTGTACAGAGCAGTTTTGTCCAAACAACTTTCCCGGGAACATAAAGATCGACAAGAAAGGTCGTGCGATATTGCTGGTAGCCGTAGGATTAATGTCGAGTAACATCCACGGTTAATAATAAACAAAACATATCGCCATACTAAAGTAATTAATATAATTTATTTTGGTCGTAGAATGTAGGTAAATTTTTCTATTTTATTGTTATTTTTATTTCACGGGAGTAGTTCCTTTTACGGGACAAGTAAAAGGTAAATGTTATGTTTTTTTTGTTCTTGTATATGTAATGCGAGGGAAGCATGTAGCAGCGCACATGTGAAAATTTTTTTACACAACAGTGTAAATATATACAACAGAGACTTGTTTGGTAATGGTATGTAATACATAGCAGCGTGAAGTAATGTAATTTCAATTATTGAAAAATATATGCAAGCAATACGCATCAGAGCGTATGTGAGAGGTGAAGAATGAAGAGATTTTTACACACATCAGTGTAAAATCTCAGGAGAGACAGAGTAATTTTTTTTGGAACTGCATCTGAAGCAGTCTTGATGAAATCCCTCTGGTAGAGGAAGATGCTTTTTTTTGTAACAACAGTTTATTTTTAATGAATATAAAGGTTTTGTTCATATGTGTGAACTATGTTCTTCAGAAAGCAATTTTTTTTTTTTTGCTTCCCTGTGTTAAGATCCTGTGTTATAACAGAGCATTATTCTCTGTTCATTATTTGGAATTATCATAAATTCCCAACATGGTATCAGAGCTTTTTTAGGCTCTTTGAAGGTGTCAAAGAAGCTGAAGGAAGGCTTTCTTCTTGCAACAGCTTCTCCAGCAGAGTCAAGAATCAGTCAAGAAAAAATCCAAGGTATTTCTCAAGTTAGCTTTTGTGTTACTGTTGAGGATAGTCAGTTATTTTAAATACGCGGTCAAGTATTTTGAAGCATAGTTAAGAGTGCAAGAATGGCTGGAGCCAGCACTAGCATGGGTATCTGTAATACTCAGCTCCCACAATTTAATGGGAAAAACTATGACTATTGGGCAATAACTATGAGAGCTTTGTTTGCTTCCCAAGACTTATGGGAATTTGTTGAGGATGGTTTTGAAGAACTAGTAGATGAAGATGAGTTTAATAATTTGACTCAGGCAGAGAAAGAACTGTTGAAGAGCTATAAGAAGAAGGATTCTAAAGCCCTGTATTTTTGTATCAAGCAGTGCATGAGAGTGTGTTTCCAAGGATAGCAGCAGCCAAGACATCCAAATAAGCATGACAAACTCTCAAGATAGCCTATCAAGGCATGGAGAAAGTGAAGACAGCAAAACTACAGTTGCTTAGGAGAGACTTTGAGAATCTATGCATGAAGGAGTCAGATAATATTGACTCATTCTTCACACATGTGATTGGTCTGGTCACACAAATAAGGTCTCATGGAGAGATTCTTGAAGAAAGGAGGATTGTGGAGAAACTATTGAGGATCCTACCCTCAAGGTTCGATGTGATTGTCACCACCATAGAAGAGACAAAGGATCTCACAAACTTCTCAGTTGATGAACTACTTGCATCATTGATGACACATGAGCAAAGATTGAGTAGAAATGAAAACTCATATGTAGAACATGCCTTTAAGACCCAAATGTCCTTTGGAAGAGGAAGAGGTCAAGCCAAAGGAAACAATAGAGAAAGAGGCAGAAGCCAAAACACAGGTGGAAGAAACTGTCTAGCAAATACTTAAGGAAGAGGCAGTAATCCAAATCAGAACCACGGCCAAGGCAGCAGCCAACAAAGTGGACAACATCATGCTCAAGGACAAAGGTATGATAAATCCAATGTCCAATGTCACTATTGTAAAAAATATGGGCATTATGCAAATGAATGTAGGAAGAAGCAGCATGATATGAATAATAGAACTAGTGAAAATTTCACTAGAGAAAATATCAGCCAAGATAATTTGTTTTTAGCCTATAATATGGCTGAAGCAAAGAGTGAAGATGTATGGTTTCTAGACTCCGGTTGCAGTAACCATATGACAAGAAACATAGCCCTGTTTTCTATGTTAGATCAGAGTGTGAAGTCACAAGTCACACTAGGGACTGATAGTAAAGTTTCCGTTATAGGAAAAGGAGAACTAAATGTTTTAACAAGGAAAGGTGAAAAGAAAACAATAGCAGATGTTTACTATGTTCCTCGAATGAAATGTAACCTCATAAGTATTGGACGGCTTATTCAAAATGGGTACAATGTTTTCTTTGAGAATGATGTATGCACCATCATGGATAAAACACCCAACAAACAATGTATTGCTGAAGTGAAGATGACAAGGAACATGATGTTCCCTCTCAGAATGAAAGCAGATTTAAAAAATGGAGAAGAAATAGCAACAGTGACACAAGAGGCTTTCCAAAGCGAACCAAAAGATGAAAATTGGTTGTGGAACTTGAGATTTGGACATCTCAACTTTGGAGGTCTTAACTTGTTGAATAGAAAAGGAATGGTAAGAGGATTACCATTGATAGAGAAACTAGATAGCCTTTGTGAAGGTTGTATCTTGGGGAAACAACACAGAGAAAGTTTTCCATATGGGAAAAGCATAAGGGCAAAAGCACCCTTAGAGATTGTCCACTCATATTTATGTGGAACGATGCAAACTCTATCACTTGCAAGCAGCCACTATATGCTAACATTTATTGATGATTTTACTATAAAAACTTGGGTTTATTTCCTGAAGAACAAAAGTGAAGTGTTTGAAAGATTCTGCAATTTCAAAGCACTTGTAGAAAGCCAAAGTGGGCTGCATATCAAAGTTCTAAAAACTAAGAGAGGAGGTGAGTATATCTCCAAAGAATTTCTACATTTTTGCAGAGAAAATAGAATTCATAAGTAGTTTACCACTAGGTACACTCCGCAGCAAAATGGAGTTGTTGAAAGGAAGAATAGGACAATCATGGATATGGCGAGGAGTATGTTAAAGGAAAAGCATTTGCTAAATGATTATTGGGCTGAAGCTGTACACTGTGCAGCATACATTTTGAATAAATTCCCTACAAAAGTAGTCATGAACAAAGTGCCAAAAGAAGCATGGAGTGGGACAAAGCAAGGAGTCACCCACATGAAAGTTTTTGGATGTGTGGCTTATGCACACATTCTAGATCAACTAACGAAGAAGTTGAACATCAAGGGGAGAAATGTATTTTCATAGTGAGGAATCCAAAGCTTATAGGTTGTATAACCCATCCACCAAGAAGCTTATTGTGAGTAGAGATGTTCAGTTCATTGAGGAGGAAGCTTGGGATGGAAGCATAGAGAAAACAGTGAATGTTAAAAACTCTTTGTCTCATGATGAAGATGATGAGGAGATGGTTGAAATACAACCCCAAACAGCAGCACCAACACAAGGGCAGCAAGAGACACCCTTGAGGAGGAATGAAAGTGCTTCTCCATGAACACCACAAGGAGGAAATTCAAGTGCTTCTTCAAGCACTTGTACACCAAATGAAAGAGGTAAGAAGTTCAGAAATTTAAGTGACATTTATGAACAAGAGGCAACAAATGAAGGTGTGAACTCTTTGTTTGCTTTATATTGTCATGTTGATGACCCTGTTCATTTCGAAGAAGCAATTAAGGATAGGAAATGGATAGAAGCTATGGATGAGGAGATCAATGCCATAGATGGAAACAAGACATGGGATTTAGTTGAACTACCAAAAGGAAAAGAAGTCATTGGAGTTAAATGGATCTACAAGACCAAGAGTAATGCTGAAGGCAAAATAGAAAGACACAAGGCAAGACTTGTTGTCAAAGGATATAAGCAACAACATGGGAGAGACTATGAGGAAACTTTTGCACCGGTTGCTAGAATGGAAACTGTGATAGCAGTGCTGTCCATAGCAGCACAAAACAAGTGGAAAGTTTACCAAATGGACGTGAAGTCAGCATTCCTAAATGGAGTGTTAATGGAAGAGGTTTACATTGAACAACCTCTAGGCTATGAAAAGAAATGCCAAGAGCACAAAGTGTGCAGATTGAAGAAAGCTATTTATGGGCTGAAGCAAGCACCAAG